>JBBPQL010000401.1:0-27853 GCA_038092515.1 Boletus subparvulus | reverse complement strand
GGCATCAACACTCGAAAAGTGTAGGAAAGGCTTAGGTCAGAGTCTACAAAAATAGCCTACCAAAAGTGTAGCCAAGTGTAGCCAAAAAAGCGTAGTAAATTGTAGTCAAGCATAGTGAGTGTAGTGAAAATGTACAAAGTGTACCAAAGGGTGTAGGTCAGAGTCTACAAAAATAGTGTACTGAAAGTGTAGCATTTGGTCTTAAAAAAGCGTAGTAAAGTGTAGGAAATGTACCAGAGTGTAGCCAAGTGTAGCAATAAAACCATAGTAAACCCTAGTAAAGCGTAGTGAGTGTAGTGAAGATGTACCAAGTGTAGTGAAAGGCTTAGGTCAAAGTCTACAAAAATAGTGTACCAAAAGTGTAGTACTACATAGTAAAGTGTATGGTCTGATGTGAGATTAAAATACTTTAAATGGCCAAAAACACGCAAATCAAGGTATACAAGGTTTGCGCGTTTTTGAGGTTTTAAATATTTACTTGTATTGTGATATTTACTTGTATTGTGCCATCAAAAGTATAGAATTTTGCAAGTTTACCATTTGTAATTTGTGTGATTACACTTTTGACATGAAAATATATGCAATGACCCTGGTATTACCCTAACTTATTTGGCTAAAAGGGCTATAATATGACATTGGTTGGCTTTGCTGACACAATATGTTTGGTTCCTGTGATTATTTTCGATTTATTGACTGCGGGAATTTATATCCTATGCTCAGCGACATGGGTAAACATATGGTCAGAGTCTAGAAATAAAGTGTAGTAAAAGTGTACCAAATGTCTAGTATTGGCTAACGTCAATGTCTGACAAAATGTAGTCAAGGCTTAGGTCAGAGTCTATGAAAATAGTGTACCAAAAGCGTAGGGATTTGGTCACTCTTTGTTCTATTTCATTTATTTATTAATGGAAGTGTCCAATCAAGATATTGATTGATTGATTACATAAGCATCCATATATGTTTGATCACCTCTCCACCTGACATTCAAGATAAATGTTGTAATCCTCCAAAACTATGTTTTGGTTACAACTCACTCATTTCTTAGCCACATTCCACGATCAAGATGGCATCTGAAAGCTGAATTGCAGAGATGTTCATTCCACACCTCATGTGCTACATTTCAAGCCCTCTCCAGAATGTGTCATATGTGATGTTTTCATTCATGATATTTAACACTTTGAAGAAAGTATTTTGATTATACAACTCACTCATTTCTTACCCAAATTCAATAATCAATGGGTGTGAGCAAATGAAGGTATGTACTGTAACCCAATTCTCTCCCATTTCAAATGTAACATGCCATAATATCTATCATACTTATGTAATCCATATGAACACAACAGCAACTACCAAGCAAGGTTGCTGCTGATACTACAAGCAGCACTTCCAAGTATGGGAGTCACCTGTCATTTGTATGGAAATCTATGACAAATCTGTCTGGAACTGATTTGAGCTCCCATGGATTGTGGCCAAATGTCATTATCATGTTTAACAACACAAGTTCTATAACAACATTTGATAGTGCAAGGAAATCCCAGAAGTGGAATATTGATGGTGAGCTTTCAATACCCCTTCTTTCCAACCAGTCCACTGACTTCTTCTCTGGCATTGCAGCTATATTCACCACCAGATCATCAATTGAGTCAGAGATAATGCCACCAAGTGAGCACAATTCTATTTCAGTTCCCATTCCATAATCCCTTCCCTAGGCCACTCTTGTGATGAAATCATTCATCAAGTGTCTGATGTGCTCCTCAATGACTTGAGAGCAGAGTTCACCAGGATGCATGAAGTTTTTACAAAGCTCAATCAATGGACAATTTGTTGGAATGGAGTCACAATTGGGTGAAATGGGTGGGAAATTGGACGCTATAGACGATCAACTGGCTACCATTGACAATAATATTTCCATTCTGGCAAAGAATTTGATGCAGATCAGGAATGAGATGAACAATAGGGATCCTGAATTTGTGTCACGTCCTGGTACATAGATAAGCACTTATCAATATCTACCCAATTGATTCTTCTGAATGGCTGCTAAATATCTAGTTGGAGTTGTCAGATAACTTGGAGGAGGAACAGCTGGAGGTGATGGACCAAGGTATTTAGTCATATACCACGAGTTTCTGAGTTGCAAAATACAACAGAGTGAGGTAGACAAGAAGAATGCAGATGGGGCAGCTTCATGCTGCCAAAGGTTCTTGTGAAACATCAAGAGTGGGGACCCCTAGTAGGAGAGGTGGTCTGTGATACAAAATCAAGAGGATTTTCATCAACAAGTTCCACAACATGAACCAATGCCATCCAGACCACTGTCCAAAATGGTTAGATTAGATTAGATTAGGGGGGGTAAGCTGCCAAGCAGGCTAATATTTTAAGTAATAGTAATGAGAAAGCAGGTTATAGGGTGAGGGAAAATTTGGATGATGTAGACACTAATAAAAAGAAAAAAAAACATTCACATTCACATTCACCCATTCATGTCTAAACATAACATCAGCAACGAGATATATACAATATATAAGTTGTTTCTATAGTTTTATGTAAAAAAATATAGATAGTTGTTATATTTGTTGGCTTGTCACACATGAATATGAATATAATATGAAAATATGAAAATGTACCAAAAGAATGCTTGTCTTTAATAATGCATACAACATGTTTTTATATACAAAAAGACATATTTTATAATTAAAGATAAGATGTCTTTGGATATGGAAGTACCAGTGCTATTGAAAATAATTGTCATTATATATTTTAAATGCTTACATAAGTAGAGATAGTAAGCATTAAATATGCTAAAGATGAAAATGGTATATTTTCATTAAATATTATAACTCAATACTATATTAGATTGTTATATATGCAAATATGTCATAAAATATTTGACCAGTGCATGTACATTTTGTGTTTACATACTTATGAGTGTTGATACATATCAATGTACAAATGTTTGAAAATGTGAAAATATATTATACTATATTAATTTATTTGGTTAAAAATACCCCCATTTGATAAGGAAAATCATTAGAATTGAGATAATTACACATTTATATGCAACAAGTGTATTCCAGAACTTAAAAGAGCATTTTTTGTAGTATTGTAGATCTATCTAATATTATGTCAATAATATTGTTATACAAAATGTCTAAAGTGTACCCATCATAGTAGTAATTGTAAAATTAATTAATTCATATTGTTTGGTACATTACTCACTATTTGTCTTAAAATATATTATATTAAAATGGTCTAAGTGGATTTCTTGATATAATACAAATTTCTACTAATATTATATCTTGTATCATATTATATTTCTAATATTTTATGAATATCTATATATTCTCCATCCAATTTCCACAACTTGCATTAGTGTTGACTATATCATGTAAATGCTTTTTTCACTCACTTGCATTTTCTTCTTTGTATCCATGATGTATAAAACTCAGCGCTTGAATTATATTATTATTATTATATGGCTAGTCTAACAAATATGGGGAGTGTTTTCTAAATTATGGGCATTCTTACATTTCCATAGGTGGAAATGAAAAGCTAGACAGATAGAATAAATGGCATCACTGCTGTGGGTTGGATTGAATGACCAGAGAATTCCACAAGGAAGTCCAACCGTCTACTGACAATGGCTGATTAGTCACTAACAAACCAAGTGTTTCTAACCTTACCTATCAACTAGAGGGAGAATGGTAGTGAGAAAATGTTCTCTAACAGTGAATCCAGGTCTGCACGTCAGTAAAACGAGGCCTCTGGTTTCCATTATATATATTGGTAAGTTGGTTCCATACAGGACCGATGTACTGTTGTAATATCTGTTCTTATTGCACTAAGTGTACCTAAGGACATGGTATGTAAATAGGCAAAAAAACTCACAAGATCCGCTCAGTCCAACAAAGAAACATTGGCACTGGTCTGACTGTGGACCACCAGACCAGTTGACTCATCGCTGTGCATGTCCAGGAGAATGAGGACATCAGCTTGGGGGGAGCTCTTGAGAAAAAACCAGAGCAGGTTTAAGTGCTGAACCTTGGTAGATACAAACTACATGGGGGATAAGTAAACACAGCAAACAAAGTAGCAGGAACAATCACTCGGTCAAAGCTCAGCTGCAAACATAGCTCTCAGCTGGTTGTGAAGAAGGTTGAAAGGATAAGACTGTTCAGGAGGGTCAAATAGAATTCCATGAAAGACCATTGGCTGGAGGAATGGTTTTCCTCTGAGATACACACCATCGGGCATGCATTTGTACTGAATCTTTGTCAGACATCTTTCAGAATCTAGGATAAAGCAACCTTACTGTTAAGGCATGGTTTGATCTGAGTGTGCAAGGAGGACAAAAGAATAGGTCTGTGCCAAGCTCCCTGATGCATGGAAGACTGTTTGATTTCAAATGACACAAGGTGTTGAGGCAACCAGGCTCGGTGCATTGCTTTAGAAGCCCAAAGTCCTTAAGCATCAGGGAAATTTAGTTGAAAAGATAATCTCATATATAGCTTTAGCTACCCTGTAAAGCCCTATAGGATATATAATAATGATATACACAATGATAGTGCTATATAATCCCTGGGAGCATTGGTAGCATTGATCAAAAGTGTCATTGTGTCTGCATGGATAATATATATCTATATGACTGTGTAGGTCATTAGTATAATCTATAGCAACTTGACTAAGTTGATATATATGATTACTATTACAATACTTATATGTATATGGTCAGCTTTGTCATACATTTATAAAGTATCAGACATTATCTGGCATTATCTAGCATTATCCTTGATATCTTTGAGTTCAAAAAAAGGGAAAAAGCACACAAAAAGAATTCCATTGTAAAATGAAATGCCACCAATTCTTAATCAAAATGGACATATCATTATTCAAATACCATTGAATTCATAGCGGACTACCAACCAAGTCAAATACTATTCTAACTAATCAAAACCCTAAAAAAGCGAAAATACAAACAATAAACATACTTACTAGTAACTTCATTGTAAACTACCATTCTATCTAATGCAAACCAGAAAAAAGCGAAATAAAAAGCAAGAAAAGACTTACAATGCATTCACACAAGTATAAGCTTACCAGGTTATAACCTCTGGAGACTAGAGTGACTCTTAACCTGAGATAGAACTCAAGGACAAGAGTGAAGGAAAGAGAAAAGAGAAAGAGGGTGGGTTTATATACCTGGTGCTATACAGTTCTTACAAATTTCTTCCCACACCTCTGGTGAGTTACAAGTACAAAAAAAAACAAGCTTACATAACGTGTGCTATACAGTACTTACAAATTTCTTCCCACACCTCTGGCCAATTACAAGTACCAAAAAGTACAAGTTTAAACAACATGTGCTATACAATACTTACAAATTTCTTCCCACACCTCCGGCCAGTTAGAAGCTCAAAAAAGAACAAATCTATGTAACATACCATGGGAGTGCTTACTAATTTCTTCCCACACCTTCGGCCAAGTAGAGAAAGTGAACAACTTTACATCACATATCCTTGGTGTGCAGTGCTTACAATTTTTTTCCCACACCTTCGGCCAATCACAAGCAGAAAAAAAACAGATCTATATGGCACCACATAAAAGCCCATTGTGGAGACAAAAAGATCTGTATTTTGGGATGTTGCTTACAATGGTTTGCAAAGCGATGCGGAAAATGCGTCTGAAAATTCAAGCATCGGAAACTACCAGGGTAGGACCCCAAACATGCTGTAGCCTGTTTTGGCATTGCATTTGCAGGACCCTGGTTTATACCTATTGGAGGTAACTGAGTCGGTTAAATGTTTGTGTAATGTTAGATTGTCATTTGATGACCACTCTGATAACCTTGATAGCCAGGGGGCAGTCTGAATATGGCATACATAGGCCATTTAGGCCTGGTCAAAAGTGACAAATGGCTGCATGTGATTGGTGGAGGCCTCCAATGGGGCCGAAACAGTCAGAGTGACGGATGGTGCTCCTGAGTGGTTGTTGGTGTTTTTTGCAAACATTTTGGTTTCTGAAGCAAGCTAAACAAGTGTTTCAATGCACCCAGCATGAACAAAACACCAAAATGCTGTCACATGACAGTAGTACCATAGATTAGATAGTAGCACACATCTCAGGCTTTTTCTGTATTTGTTGGTCCCTTGACTTGAGAAAAGCTGTCTGCACATCACCCCAAATCCCCTTACCATGCCTGCAAGGGCTCAAAAGAAGTATCATTGCAACTACAAGACCGTCTGTGGTGGTGCTCTGAAGGAAGTCAGCTGAGCTGGTTTTTGCTGGCATGAAAGATATTGCACTGCAGAAGGAAGCTCCATTCCTGTTCCTCCTTCCATCCAACAACTTCACCAAGAGGCTGGCATGAGTCCAGCTTCCAGTGGATCCAATTCCTGGTCTTGTAGTCAAGCCAGCCCAACACTGGGGCCAGGAAACTGAGTCCTGAGCAACTTGAGTGGTTCTCAGTCGCAACTTCCACAATCAATGTCCCCCTAAAAGTCATACCCCCAGAGTACAATGGAAGACTGTTCAAATGATTATCAAGCCAGATATCCAGGTGTATGTTGTTGCTTACTTTTCCATCATGCCTTGATGATTTTCTTGTTGTAATCACAGCCAAGTCACTCTTCAGCTTCCCCCAAAATGCGAGCACAAGCAGATAATACAGATAGTTGGATGATAACACAGTATCCAATCCCTCAAATCTCAATGGTGAGGATACAGTCCTGCTTGAAGAAATCTACTCGACCATCAAAATGGACAACCTACGCATTACAATGGAGTTTATTTCCGCCCTTCAAAAGGCTTACCTTGAAGATAAAGATGTTGGTCTTGATAGGCACACTGTACAGCACCTGTGTAACCCTCCAACAGAGCCCCTCTCTCTTGATGGTCAGGAAAGACTCTGTGTGGCAATAAAGCTTTATCTTGGACTTCCAAATGCTGATGGGGACTATAAGACAACTCGCACAACTTTCATGGAGCTCAGCAACCTTATGAGCTTCCCTACTCTTTTTCAAGTCAAAAATGTGATTGTAGATTTCATGGGAGGCGAGGCTGTAGTCCACAACATGTGCACCAACTTGTGTATAGGATTTACTGGCCCATTTGCTGATCTCGGCCATTGTACTGAATGTGGTGAATCTTGATGGGACCCTGACCTTCTGTGGGAGTCACAGGGCACTGTCAAGTCTCCACGAAAGCAATTCTCGACCCTCCTCATCGGCCCACAAATTCAGGCAATATTTCAGGAGTTGTTAAAAGCTACCAAGATGCGAGATTGACAAAAACATACTGAAGATGTTCTCAAAGAGCTCGAGTGCAATGGCAGTACAGTGCCAATATATAATGATTTTTTTGATGGCGTTGACTACTTGAAAGCTTACATGGCCAATGAGCTCATGGGTGACCACATCATACTGATGTTTTCTATGGACGGTGCTCAGCTCTCTCAGAACAAGGCCTCAGACTGTTGGATGTTAATTTGGGTGGATTTTGATTGCTTGCCCAACACATGATACAAGAAAGAATATGTCCTCCCTGGAGTTGTAATACCTGGTCCAAATAAGTCCAAAAACATCAACTCCTTCCTATTCTCTGGGTTTCATTATGTCATCGCTACTCAACAGGATCTGCATATCTGGGATGCTGCTCACAATGTCCCTTACCTCTCGAACATTTTCATTGCCATAGCAATATTGGATGAACCTGATCTAGCATATCTCAATGGTACACCATGGCAGAAATGGCTATCATCTGTATTGTGGTATGCTGGGACGCCATAAGGAAGGTGGTTCTATCTACTACCCAAATGTCTCTGCCTCTGGGTCTGATCATGATGATGTTGATCACGAACACTTTGCTGCTTTGATGGAGACATACATTCAAAACCTTGCCAAAGTCCTTCTCTCTTATCACGAGACTCAATATAAGCATAACTGTCTTGAAACAGGCATATGAAAGCCCAGCAGCTTCCTTGGATTTCCTGTGGGTCGCACTTTTGGTATTCCGAAGTGTTTTCGATCACATGTCATGCATCTACTCTCACTCAATCTTCCAGATATCCTCATTCCACTTTGGTGAGGAAGTCTTGACTGTGATCCTGATGATCACAAATCCACATGGGATTGGGCAATGCTTTCCAATTCACACATTTGGAAGGCTCACTGTGAATGGGTCACTGCTACCACAGTTGATATTCCTGGCGTCTTTGGCCGACCACTGGAGACTTCGACCAGGTGACATTCTCCCTCCTCAATACTGGAGAAACTTTGTCGACTTGCTTGGGCTGTCCATCTTATCACCCAGTATTTCATTCATCAAGAGAAGCTCAAGGAGGCTAACCATCTTTTCATCGAGTCCACGAGGAAATTTGAACAGCTTTATTATCAGTGTAGGATCAACCAGATTTGTTTTGTCCATCAGAGCATTAATGCACTCATGCACTATGGCCACAAAGTTGAGACAAAAGGACCACCTATCTGTGCATCCCGATGGACAATGGAATGCACAATCGGAAATCTTATGAAGGAGCTATGACAACATTCTCAGTGTTATTCAAATCTCACACAACATGTTATTCTTTGTGCTCGGGTCAATGCACTAAAGATGACGATACCATCTCTCAATCCCCTTGCCAAGGCGCTCACTAACCCTCATGGCTCATATGACATTGGTGATGGATATGTTCTTTTATTCTTGTTTCCAAAATTAATGTCCATGACACCAAACCAGGGTTTGGAAAATCAAAAAATCAGAAAAATTGAGACATTGTATTCACTGTATTCTACAGTCTACCAGCCGTCCATCCACCTTCGAAAATGCTTTCTGATGCTCCTGACAGCCTGGGTGACCCAGATGAAGAGATATTTGGGCGAATGGCAAAGTTTGATCAAGAATGCTTAGTAGGTGATGAATGAGGCACTATTCAGTGATGGTGAGGGCGATGACGACGATGAAAACATTCATTATAATTCATTGTCAAGCCCAGCGGAGCCCAGGATGTTCACCGAGAAACATGGGAAGAGTCTGGTGGCAGCACTGAGGAGCAAGAAGACTTCAAGAGCACATGTGTCTTGAGTCTCAACATAGCTATACATTGATATTTACATAGCCTACATGATTGAACTCATTTTCTCGAATAGTATCCAACTGTTCGAGATGGATATTTGCAGTAATATCTTCATGCCAAGCCTGACAAGTGATGAGCATCTTGATGCCACTGGGACTTGGAAGCTGTGCACTGTATCATTTTGTAGGTCAACCCAAGGGCTTTGAGGTTATCATCAAGTGTAGTTGTTGGGACATGGATTTCATGGATAACAGCAAGATCGTTGACAATATTGTCAAGGTAGAGGGTGGGTGATTCCTCAAGGAGGGCCCACAGATCTTCCATAGCTGCAGGATCAACTGTATTCTGGGGTATCCTTGAAGCACGCTGCAAGGATTCACCTCGCCCTCACCCTTCACTGCAATATTATCTTCCTATTGTCAACACAGAATACTTACAGAAACTCTTCTGTTTCTCAGTGAATGTCCTGCACTCCCCTGGGCTTGACAATGAATCCTGATGAGAATGTTGATCATCACCACCCTCAAAATTTCCTCGTCTAGGTTGCTCATGCTGTCGGGAGCTTTGGGAGGCATTTTCAAGATTTCTTGGTGGTGGGCAGACAACTGGTTGATTGTAGAATACAGTGAATATAAATTTTTTTTTTCTGAATTTTTTGAATTTTTTGAATTTTCAAACGCCAGTTGGGTGACACCGACATCAATTTCAGAAACAAGAGTACCCAAACGCGAACACTCTCAACACAAGATAACTACACTGGAATCAAGATGCATCATTGATTGGGTCACAAAACATGCACCCTTGTCACCTGATCTCAAGTTGATTGGCCACAATGAATGTGTGAAAATGTGTCACTGGGATCGCATGGCATCCCCTAATGGTCAGAAATGTTGGGCCCATTGTTGCAAGTGGGAACGATGACAAGATGCACAAAAATGCCAGAATGTTAAAGTATATTTGTTTGGGCAATGTTGGTGTCATTCTCCTGGAAATATATACTTTTAGTTTCATCTCAATGACACCATCAAGTTTGGTATTGTCCATTATTTCTTCCAGAGTCAACCACCAGTCAAGGCCCCACCAATCGCCCTTGTACTTGTCTCTTTATATTCCGGTCCCAACATTGATGCACTTGAAGAATCCAGTAGCACACCTTACGCGTGCAAGTACCTTGGATCCAATAAGATTACCATTGTTCCCACAACATCAATCAAACAAGTCATTGCTATGAATCCACATGCTAGATGGAGAAGAACATTTTTTCATGTTTGAGGGTATGGATGTAACAAAGCTGGGGGGCTTTGTGGTTGAAACTGAAGATGACGAGGATGTAGATGGACTTGATGAATTTGATGAATTTGATCGCTCATAGCACACTCTGGCAATTGTACACAAATGCATTTCATTGTACATGGTCAAGAGCAGCAATACAGCAATACAAAGAAGAATACAGTGCCAGAGACAGAGCTGATGGTGGTAGCAAACCTCTACATATTGTGAATAGAAACAATAGTTGTAAGGGGTGGTGGAACTAAAGGAGTGACATGCAACCAAGAAGGTGCACCGTTGGCCTGCAGGGGGGCTCACAACCATACATTAGGATGTTTATGGGGAAGTCGTTGTTGCTGGCGGGCAAAGGAATGAACCCATCATGGATCCAAAACATCTTCTTCTCCACGTATTTGTACAGCAGCCCTTTGGAACACCAATGACCCCGTGAAGGGTGCACATAGACAGCATGGTCACAGATGAAGGGCAAGCAATATGTGGTAGTCTGAGCGGCTGAAAGCAGCACAACAAAAAGGGGGCTTCGACAACACACAGGATATGCATGTCACCATGCTTACAAAGCTGGGAGCAGTGTACTCCACAATGCCAGACAGAAGGATCAATGCCACCCTGTGCAGTGGAGAGTGATGAGATAGGAGCAATCACATCACTGAAGAGCTCACACAGAGCTGCCTGCCCAGCAGCACAGCCCTGCACAACATGACACATGACACACCATTGACTCGTGAATGAGCTAGACAGGGGCGCTCGTGGCACAAGTGTGCTCACAAAGATGGCGCTGCGCAACTCCACATTAAGCACCAGACCTGCTATTGGAAGGGAGTGAGACAGGAATGATCACAAATCGCACAGACAAAGGTCTTGCACAGCATGATGCAGGATACACCTTTGGCTCCTAGGCCTTGATTGTTAATGGTAGTGGTCATACTGATGAACGGAGGTGGTCAGTGACAGTTGGACAGTTGGACAGACAGACATGGACACTGTGATGAACCTTTTCATGACATGGTGGGCCGCCAGTAGCTCCTTGCTTTCAACTCTGTGACTGAGGATGCCGAGGTGATAGTGGAGCTTGCCAGTGCCAGGAAGTCTGCGATGCCATGAGTGTACCACTGTTCAGCAATACTCCACCAGCGATCATTTTCAGGCTCGATATGCATATGCATGCAGCGATGATGCCGGTGCTCGGGTCGTCGACATGGGCTGCTGGCCAATATGAGAAACTGAGGTTGATCTGTGATGTACATATGCTTCAGAGCGTCGGAGGCATCATCAACGGATGTATTCAAAGTATTGCCCTATTTGAGCAGCTACAACCAAAGTGCATTAAGTCTAGCAAAAGTGTAGCAAAATTGATGGACTACCATTAGGTGAAATTTCAGAAAGAATGTCTACCAAAAGCATAGCAAAGTGTTGGTTTGTATAGCCAACTTAGCATAGTAAAGCATAGATAGTGTAGTGAAAGCATAGGAAGTGTAGTGAAGAAAGCATAGTTAGCATAGGAATGGCTAGGAATGGCTTAGACAGAGTGTAGTGCAAAATGATGGATTGCCATCCCATGAACAGATCATTGGAAGGATTATCTCATCATGGTTGCATTCAGCCCTAAAAATGCTTTCAGGTAGAAGCTCTATTTTGCTTTCAGGATGATGGTTCTCATACATTGTTTATCAAAGATGTGGTGGGAGAAATTATTTAATTTGTTTATGATCCATGGAGGGAAAAAATAAAACAAAATACGTATGAGCCATCAGGCGCTTGAGCACTTGATCATCCAATGCCTTCCTTCTTTAATATAATAATCCAGCATTTCTAAAGTTGGCTTGTCACTACCATTATTACAATCCAGTGCTTGACTTCCTTTGCCATTGTTGAATTCACAACATCAGACACAGTGTTACATTGACAGTTATGAGTGGGGATTATGCAGTCTATTGTTACACAAGAGTATTCTTACAGGTTCATTGACATCAACCAAGCTTCCAGTGATCACAATGCAATCAAGCTGATTGAGTGGGTGGAGGCAATCCCAAAAGCTGTATCACACTGGCTTGAAATCCTGCTCTGCCCATTCAACCCATGCATTTGTCCAATCAATGTGTTCCATCTTCATGCTCTCATGCTCTTTCTCTGACACATCATGATTCCAATGCTCGCTTATTGACACATTTGGATACAAGGTTGCATGGTTATATCTTGTAATCCATTTGCCTGTTTAAGCCAAGATCCACTAATCATCATAATATTGTTGCCAGTATGGCACAGTGTATGGTTTGAATGGATCTTTCAGATTCTTTGAGCTTTTCATGACTGCATGTTTGTACATCTGCATGTGCATGAATAACATGCATGCTAAACAAGGGACAAGTTAAACTTGCCTATGGAGAATTGTATGTATGATATGCAAAGCATAGATGTCCTTCATATGATCTTTGGGATGTCTCCAGCTATGCAAGAGAACAAATGAGCAGGTAAGCGCTCAAGGGCTAGATTGCAGTCATGTGATGAAAGAACTTGCATTGTATAGGAACCTATTGAAATGAATGCTTTGTTGGTCAAGATGGACATCAACAACATCTGGCCTTCTGCCTGGATAGCACCACATTCTGATCTTGTTTGTATATGTTGTTCATGTGCTCAAAGAGGAAGGTGGTGGTAAGAGATCAAGATGTAAGTTCCCACGCTTCTACATGAATACATTCTTTTATACAAGAAAGAATGTCATGTTACATGATCAATCAGTTTGCGATATGAAGATGTTCTGGAATCCTTTCCACAGTTGCCTCCCTCCAAGCCTCAACCAATGGGCCATTATAAAAACCTCCCAAGCTTTTTGTTGGCACCATGCACATTACCAGATTATATGGATGCATGGAAGACAGATGGCTTGCGAGAGTCACATATGGACAAAGTTCAGGTACATATTCTCTTGAACTATTCAATGATGTCCAAGAGTTGCACAAGTGTCAGCATCTTGTCCTTCTGTTTGATGGTCTTTCGGATTACCATGGTTAGCTGGGCTGCTTCCTCAGAAGTTAAACTCAATGCATAAAAGTAACCATCCCAGATGAGGTGTTCAAGGGCAGGCATTTGATTGAATGGAAAGTGCTTCTAGTTCATGCCTAGAATGCCTTTCTTCACATGTGCCCAGTTGTAGGAGATCTCTGTGTGACCAGACATTAATGTTGTGTATGAGCATGAGCCGTGTTCAAAACCTAAGATGTTCTTACCTGGCATGCCCTGATGGAATGTTCATCTGTCCAGTACCAAACTTCTGGATTGTGGATATGTTGCATTGTTCAACAATTCCTTGTTTTTCTTGTCAGAATCTGACCAGTCTGTGATCATCTGATCATTTTCACCTTCTGACTCTGACCAGACATCATCTATACTGATCACATCAGGCTCTATGCTGTGGTCGAGCACTTGAATATCAAAAGGATGGAGCCCACACACTGGATGCCTGCAATGGATTGGCCATATGTTTGAGGAAAATATCTTCCATGTATGGGATTAGATCGTCTGATAACTTGCATTCCTGTTTGCCTTGGAACAATATTTCCTCCATTGGCTGGACTTGATATGCTAGCAAGTCAACTGGATAATTGGCTTGATATCTGGTCTGCCAGATGGGATCAGCCTGAGAGCATCTCCTGCAATGCATCTGACATGCATGTTTGACTCCTCACATAAAGTCTGACAAGAAAATAAAGCATTTAATAAAATCTCTGCAGCTAATCACCATACCATCATGAGAACATCAATGGCATGGGTCATTTCATGTGAGACATGATGATCATCCAGACAACCCAGATTTTGAACCATGATGAGATCCAAAATTTGCTGCATAATGTGTGCATTATGATAAAGCAGTGTCTTCGCTTGCTGATCCTATATCTGAATTCATCATTTCCAAAGTTGTTGAGAAATCAGTGGTGCTGAGTATTTGCAGAGAGCAAAGCCTACCTGGGAAAGTTGACATGAACTTGGAATCTATACCAATGGATGCAGTTTTTGAGTGAGGGCTCAATTGCTTTTCAGGCTGAAGGAGAATCCCACACACCTCGCTAGACATGCTATGTGTGTTTGACAATGCCATGGTGGTAAGTGTTTAAATGCTTGAAATATTTTAAAACAAATATATATACCTTCTTTGATGTAGTAGTGATTTGAAAGCAAGACATGATGATGTCATTGGATGGACATGAGTCAAAATGCATGACAACATACAGAATTAATTCTTTGTTTGGTTGTGTTTGTTCTTGGTGCCTATTTAGGAGGGTATAAATTCAAGCACAAGGAGCAAAGAATGAGCTGGGTGACAAGTGTTCTGTTTATATCATCTGATATGTATTATGTAAGCAGTGGTGTTATTGTTTTGGAGAGAGTAATTTGTGACCTCATGACCACTTTCCATGCTTTACACATCTTGAGACAAAGTGATGTGCTGTTATTCACATTGAAAACATAGCTACATATCAATTGAAACTGATGAAAACTACAAAACATATGCTATAGTATGTTGTTGGATTGAGCTCTCAAGTCTTGCACCTCTTTCCTGCAACCTTGTCAGATGTTGATCCAACTTTCAACCCTACCTTGTGCTGTTCAGCAGGAATGCTGTATATCTTGTTGGCATTGGTGAGAGAAATGGTTTTCATTCCAACTCCCTGAGCAAGCCAGTACTGCGCTGCCTTGGAATATTTCAGAAAATGGCTGTTGCTGCCAGCCAGCTCCTTGATTGTGGCAACAATGACTTCAGCCTTGGGCAATTCATTACTGAAAAGCCAGGAAGTCTCATCCTGCAGGATAGGGTGGGAAGTATCATCTGATGTCATTGACAAGACAGATAGTAATGCCTGTAGGATGGATGCACAGCTGAATGGGAACATCTTCCAAATCAAAGTCAAATGTGTTTATGACCAGACTCAATGCAAATGTCACCCATTTGTACTCTGGAATTGTAATCAGTCTTGTTGTATGAATAGAGCTTCTGATCTTACTCTCTGTTGTGGAATGGTGCTTTGAAGTAGGCAAGGTGGAGGTGATCTGAACCTTTTTAGAAGAAAGTCTGGATGAAGAAGCTGCTATATGTATAATGTTATACATAAGATTTACATGGGTCTGATATGTATATTGCTGGGCTTACCATTGGACTGACCACTGGGCTAACTTGGTGCTGAAGCTGATATCATGGCAGATCTAAAAGACTGAGCTATGGCACCTAATAAAAATAAGTTTGTGTCAAGGGAGCAATGCCATCTAGCATTCAAACACTTGCTAACTGACCAGCTTCACTCTCTTCTGACTGCTGGTCTGATTCTGAGTCAGATCCTTCATCACTATCTGACAATTCCATCTGTTTGCATTTTCCTGCACTGAAAAACACTGACACCTTCTTCTTCAGCTTTTCAACCTGACATTGCGCTCATTCATCCTGCAGCAGAAGCTGTTTTTCCTTTTTGTGCAACCACTCATCTCCATCAAATTGAATGTCTGCAACTTCAACTGAAATAAAGGCCCTGAGATGCTCATCCATCTCTTCATATGTGGCCTCGCATGGAATGTAGACATTATAGTGGTCTTTGTAGGCGCTTTCAACCACCTTGGATGGCATGTGCCCTGTATGATCCACGTATGGGATGTGAAATAGGGAGACGTGTCTTTCAGCAAACTTCATTATTGCCTGGCATGACCAGTGAGCGCTCAAATGCTTAATGTCCATCTCTATGACCACTCACCCTTGTCAATTTGTGTATTGCAGCATGGATCTGTGGATCCATGACCTCCTTTGCTTCACTGAGTGTGTCGATTCCTGGCTTGGAGACGATCTCACAAATCTGTTGGATTGCACTGGCTCTATTCATTCTGATGTCCATCATTGCTCTTGCACACATGGTGTGTATGCCATCCATCTTGGGCCCTTTGCTCTTTGCAATATCAATGACAGTGGAATCCAGCTTTTGTGAGTGGTCAGTCAAGATTGGCTTTGCCTGAGAGCCATCCCACCAAGTCCAAGGAGAAATCCCCTTTTTGGCTGCCTCCTGGTTCAAATGTGATGTGAGATCCTTGCATACTTTCCACACTGCATGAAGAATGGCCTTCGCCACTGTTCCTGGAGGGATTCAAGCATGCTACACTCAAACATTACTTTGAACTATGCAGAATCAGCACTTTTCTTTCCCTGCAACATATGTTTCTGCCAGTCAAACAATGTGTGAGCCAGCATAGTGAGAAAACCATAAGCTGCCTTGCTCTGTTTTGCTGTCCACTCGGGGAGAAACATGGATATAGGAGATGGAAGGAGTTTCGGGGCAGTCTTGGGTGCTGCTGCACATGCTGCACCATATGTGTGTACCATGGTGAGAACAGCCATCTGATACTCCTTGCTTTGGAGATCATCATTAATCAGGTTCTTCAGCTTCTTTGCTGGCACATTATCAAATTGCTTGTCCATGATCTGGATTGCATTTGCCAATGCCACCAGATGGTCTCATTGATGGACAATGAAGAATGTCATGAGCTGAAAATATACAATGTTAATGTGATAGCAAGCATTCAAGTGCTTGATATACTCACTTGGTGCACTGGGACATTCCCAATCTGCAAGTGGACCTTGAGAGGGTGTTCAAATGCACCTGTATAGTCAGTCTTGTATGCATGGTTGTCTTTGTGAAAGGTCATAACAGTCTCTGTGAATGATTCCACCCATGTTACCAGCTGTCACAGTCTGGTTAGTGTCTGCCACTATGCAAGTTTCAATCACTCACTTCCTTGATCACCAAAGTCAGCACTCCCTTTCCTGTCTGAGAGTATAGGGTGTAGATGTCTTTCAGAACCAGCTTGTTGGGAAGTGGGAACTCACAGATGACACTGTTATACATGGATGCAAAACACATATGTCACATGAGCTGCATTTTTTTTGGGATAGCAGCAAAGATCTCATGGGTATGAGGAGGCAGGTCTGCAAGGATTGCAGAATCATTGACAATCTTCCATGTGAGCAATGAGACTTTGTGCCAGTACTGGTCCATGGCATTGTTCCACTCAGTGCGCTCCTTTCCTTCTTGTGTCTCACCCCAGCCTGCAAAAGCATCTGTGTTGATCACATTTCTGACCCAAGAGTTCTCCCAAGCTTGGAGAAATGGCTCAAGTGTTTGCAGATTGGTCAAGGCTGGCTTGGCAATGTATGCATGAAACTCTGTCTTGATCCTTGTGATTTCCACTGTCCACCCCTTCTCAAATGAGAGATGTTCCTTTTCTGCATGCCTTTGCAGACCCTCCCATGAAGTCACAGTAATGTCTGAAGTGAGGAAATAGATTGAGCTTGCATAGTAGTGGAGAAACATGACCATGAGCTGCCAATTGCATAATGAGAACAGATATTGACATTTTCTAGATCAATTGGATCCATCCTATGAACATCCGGCTTCCATTGGGACTGGATAATGCTTAGACCATGAGCAATGGTGTGATGTGGTTGGAAATACTTGAGTCCCAGGATCATACTGTTGTCATTCAGGATGTGATACACATGGCTGTGGCTGTTCATCTTGGGCATGAACAACTTGATGTTTTCAAGATAGTCTTTCTTCTCCTTGGATGTAGTCAAGACCACATTATATGAACAATCTGTGCAATGCAGTCATCATCACTGTCATCCATATTTGCCAGCTGCTGATTCATGGCCAGATGGTGCTCCATAATGGTTGCGATGTCTGATTCTTTGATTATTTCTATATGTGATGGCTGGTAAATGTTTGACCGCTTGATGTCGTTTTCAATTCACTTGCTGATATCATAAAAAGTAGCAAGCCAGCTCTTTTCTTGATGATTCTTCTTTTCTAGCTCTGAGATATGCTGGACATGCTTGAGTTCCTTTGAATCATGGTATTCCTTTGCATCCTGTAGTTGAAAGTAGTACTCCATCAAAGAGGTGCAATGCTAACACAAGTAATGGCGATGATGATTACCATTGTATAGGAGCATGGTATATTTTTTCCCTAGCTTTTTCTTTTCCATCACAGAGAGGGATTCCATTGTACACAATTGTCATAGGAGCCTTGTGTCATGGAACACAACAAAGATTTGTTGATATAGTTGGGATGAATACCAATGATTATAGCATTCTCCACAAGCTTGTTTTGAAGCCTGTGTGTGTTCATATAAGTCTTTATGTGCATCAAATGCTTTTGCTCGACCTGCCGAGTGTTGATAGTTTGGATTTGCATAATGGGCCCCAGTCCAAAGTCACCACCATCCATCAGTCCAATCATGGCATAGCCCAAGAGAGCCTCTGCCTTGACCTGTTGAATGTGATCAAACAGCTTTTGGGTCTCTGTCTTTGGATGTGTAGGCATTTTCAGCAACTTCTGAGGAATGCATTGTCATTCACTTGACATAATCCATTGTGTTCCATGTGTGAATAGCTTCCCTTTGCATTTTGCTTGGTCTGTCCAACATGTAAGATGTGAGCACTTGAATGCTTGTCAAATAAGATCATAATCACCTTGGCAGCATACTTTCTTTTGCCTATGGTGCTCTTGCTCTTAGTCCCTTTGGTCTTCTGTGTATTGCTCTTATCTGCATCCATATCCTCAGCCTCATCTTGATCCTCATTCTCATTCTCAGCCTCATTCTCATTCTTGGCCTCATTTTCATTTTCATTTTCATTGTCATCCTAGTTCTTATCCTCATCCTGGTTGTTGTACTCATTTTTGTCCTGGTCCTGGTCTTCAATCTTGCTCATAACCATGTCCTCATGGCCATTGTCTGCAGGTGTGTCCATATTATCACCCTGTGGCATGATATCTCTGGCAATGTCCATCTATAAGATATAATAAGTGTTTGAGTGCTTGTTAAAGTTGAGCTGTGATCACTCACAGTTGTGTCAGTATGGGGTGTTGTTATGCTTTCACACTGCAAGCTAGCCTGCATGTGAACTCAGTCAGTGCTGGTCATCGACCTCATAGAAATGGTGCAGCACCTACATTGAACATGTTGATGATGGCATTGGTCACCTCTTGACCACACACTTCAGCATTGAATGCCTGTGGCATGTCTATATCTGATACCTCACTTGTAGGCTTTAAAGAAGAGAAATGTATTGATAAGCGCTTGAACACTTGTTGCACAATATTTGGACCACATACCTTGGCTGATTGGTTTGTCTGTGGGACATTGATAAGTGCGTGAGTGCTTAATGTCAGAGCATGCAGGGACTTACAGATTCTTCCTGAGATATTCTTTGTTTGTCTTTGTTTGTACAAGAGAAAAAAATGAGATGGTGATGGTAGGTGGTCAAGTTGTATTGAGCATAGCCACACAAACATAATTGCTTATATACTATGTGGATTATGTAATATTCCCATGCTTGGGCCAGTGTGCATTCATGCATCTATGGTTTCATTGATGTTTGGATTCAACTTTTGAATGATAGTATACATGTAATCAGGCACTTGAGCGCCTATTGTCCATGTTGTTGTGTATACTACAAAAACAATTCTAGCAGGTTGCTCTCTGTCCCCTTCCTGGGTCTTACCATAAGCCATTGTGCAAATGTGGTGAGCTCTGTCCATTGACAATGAAAGTGGTGCTGTGCCAGGTCTTTGAGTAATGTGCTGTAATAGATGCTATATGTTGCTGGAGCAATGATATCAGCAAACTTGCAGGGCTGGCCACGTTGATCAGCCTGTATAAACATAGGATGAAGGCTATCATGAAGTTGTGGAACATGACACATGAAGCAGATCTTCTTGTAATGTTTGGTGCTATAGTGCAATAGCTTTCGCCACTGCAGATAGTCATTCCAAGTGCTGCATCTCCCACTGCCAGCAAGAAAGGGACAATGATAGATCATGCATGGATGTGCTACTGCTGGGGTTTCCAATGGCCAGGATGGTACAAAGGCTGCAAGAGCCCACCAAGAACTGCAATGCTCTTCAAATCATCTCTGCTCTGTGTATGATAGTATGCTCCTTTCTCATGATTGTATGTGTTGTTTGTTGTGCAGCAATGACAAAAGCATTGGGCTTGTCCTTTAAGTTGTCATGACTATGAATGGTTCCTGGCACTGGCAGCATAGCAATGCTGGGATGGGATGGGGGTGGTGTAATCAGAGATGTAAACTGGTGATTGTTTTCACATGCCTAACATGGCTGCTGCTTCATGATGGGGGCGTAACAATGCACACCAACACCATCCATAAATGAGGTAATTCCATATTGAAGGTATTGTGTAAGCCTGTATGTATATGGATGGTCATACATGACCATGTTATTGTTATTTTGCAATAAGGTTGCAGCCCCACCAGGCTTGTGGATCTGCTCTGGCACCAGGACATCATAGCAAAGCGCTGGACGTCCATCATGACCAGCTCTGCCCTGGCCTTGGACAAATTCAACCATGTCGAAAGGTCTGTCCAGGTGGATGACAAGACAGACATGGGGATAGTCATTGCCTGTAGAGAATGCTGTTGTGGCCACCATGATGGCATAGTTGTGTTGCAGCCATGTCTGATATGCCTTTTGCTGCTCTGCACTCGACATGGTGTCCTTGTCTCCCACATATAGCAGGGCATCCACTTGTGCAGTCAATACTTGACCAGCAGGAATGTTGTTCACAAAGATGAGTCCTCTATCTTGTGGAGTCCAAGTACAGTATCTATTGCAGCTTGGACAATCTCAATTTCCCTCTTCTGTGGTTGACCATTGAGCAGTTTTTCCAGCATGTACTTGAGCTCTGGCCTGTCAGTGGGTTGTTGCACAAGGATGGCATCAGGAAGAAGATTACAGGCAGAACGAACTTCTGGAATGAAGCTGGGGGGTAGTGTGGCACTCAGTAAGACAAGCTATGCAGGAAGAAAATGAAGCTTGTAGATGTCCTGAAGGACAGAATGATAGTTGGAGGCCATCAATGGTATGTGAGCCTTGTCAAAGACAAGCCTTGCAATGGTATTTTTTTGAGAAAGCCATAGCAGGGCACTATGTCATGCAGGTGACAATGCCTTGTCTGCTGACACAAGGACAAGGTTGTGTACAACAGTCAGCTGATGATTCTGGAGTGCATTGGTGGTGGTGGTGGTGGGCTGTCCAAACACTTGAAAGGGAACATTCATGTGATCCAATTGATCTTAGGAACACGAGCAGAGACATACAAGATGAGCCACTAGGAACACTTGTAAAGAAGGGGAAAAGGGGAGGGACCGGGTAACACAAATTACAGGATCTGGTGGGCCAGGGAGACAACAATATAAGAGAAAAATACAAACAGAGAGCTCAAACTGTGCACCTGGTGGGACAGGGAGAGAACTGGCTAGAAAGGAGGTTGAAGTGCAGCCTCTGTGGCCCACCAGGCGGAGTTTGAAAGAGGTGGCTGGCGCTGTGCATGATAGCCCCGGCTGGGGTAGAACAAGGCCTTGCACCAGAGGGCCACATGCTTGGGTGATCTGCACTTCCTCAGCCTTCTCAGGAACTCCCCGGTCAGTGCATAGTGTGCTTAACATTTCACTGTCGCCTGCCATCACCCAGTAACTGTGTTGGTTCTTGAGATGCCCTACTGCCATCTGGCTGGTGAGGCCCACTTGGCACCCCTGGCAAATCAGGATGAGAAGTAGCTTGTGTAGCCACAAACCAAGCTTCTCTAGGATCCCCTCTCCCTCTAGGTCATTTGTCTGGGTGTTCTTCTGCCACATTCCTGCTGCCTCCTGGCGTGGATTCACCGTCAGTGGCTGGACACACCAATTGTGAGCCTGGGGAGCTTACCTGCCGCTGTTTCTTCCCCCAGCCTGTGCACCTGGCATTCTTGTGTTGCGTCTAACATGCTGCTGTCTCCTGCTATGCATTTGTGAGCTGGAAGGTCTTTTTCAACAAGAGAGGTCTGTGCTCACCACCTACTGTCTCAAGGGGGATGGCTCACGATGGGCCAGCCTGTGGTGTTCCGACAGTGCCATGCGATTCTGGCCTGCAGGCTCCCAGGTTGCTTGCTACTAGGGAGGGGAGGGAGGGGATGGGAAAGGTTATTAGCAGCCATGTGTGGCGTGACAGAGTGAGACATACCCTCTGGCTTTGTGGGAGGTGATGGTGAATCTGAATCTTCTGCGACAATGTGGTGGACATCTTTGAGGTGCTTTCTCATGGTGTCCCTTCTCCCATACAGCCTCTTACAGCCTTCAAAGGGGCAAATAAACTTGCCATCCCTCTGTCTGATGTCATATTCCTTCCCCTCCGCATTGAACGAAGGGTACGGTGTATGGAGGTTCCAGCGATGACAGCGAAGGCTGCTTACACTGGGGGAAATCTTCTGGCAAGTTGGGCAAGTGAAATTCATTTTTGGATTAAGTAGTTTGGGAGAGTGTGACAAAGCTATAGATGAGCCTCTATGGTGTGGGGGGTTCCCTGCTGCACCTCACCCATTTATAGCTGCAGTACTGACATAGGGCAGCCCATGCTCTTGGCACTGGCTGCATCTTTCCCCAAAGGGGCGTTTTATTGACACTGACCCCCACTATGGTGTTCAGCATAACCTGAGTCACCAATGGCGGAGTACTAGTTGCTACTAATTATCCTGTCCTCCCACAGTATTCCTGAAAGTTTGGGGTGACATGCATATGTACGCCAGTAAGGCTTCAATGCATATCATATTCCATAAAAGGGACTATGTTCTATATTGGCATATATGAATGACACATTGGCAGCGGAATATGGGCTGCCTAGAATGCGCAATTTGCTCACTGGCACCACTATGTATGATTCATACAGTGCTGTACATCACTCGGAAAGGTAAGGAACTCTGGGTGCAACATTCAGATGCACCTCATGTTCCTTCAAGTTGCTGCTCGTGTTATGTACTACTGCACCCCACCAAGCCAAGGGTCCCAGTTGGACCACCCTGGCAGCATGGAAGCTCCAGTCACAACAATTCAAACTCACTACTGCTTTGATGGAGTGTGAGGGCAATGCCCCACTGGCACTAGCGAATGCTGTAAGACATTTTTTAGGATCGGTTAGGTGCTCATTGGCCAATGAGAGGGCTCACTAGTTATGAAAGAATTGGTCAATGGTTGTGAAACGGTAACATTACTCGTGAAGTCTGCAGATGCTGGTGCTGTTGGGGGCTTCAAGAAGTATTCATTTTCAGCGGAAGTATATTTGTAAAATTATCTTCATTAGAGGTTTTTGGGTCTTTGCTCTCATCACCCTTATGGTATTGCAGGTACTTCAGTTTCTTCTCTAGATCTTAGCTGACAAAGGCTCTGAGTTGTAACAAGTGACACAACACCAGGTCGCCTGTGACACAAACTTTCCAGCAGCAGCTGCCATTGCGACTCATGACAACCATTTAATAAGCCTTCCAAGGGTGCAGTCCGAGCCTCAAACAAGGAACCTGTCCCCTGCATCACATTTTTATTCATGCGTGCCAGGAACTAGAAAAACCACCCTAGTGGCATGCAAGGTCCTGTCCCAGCGATTCAAACTTGCTACTGCCTAGCAGAAAATCCAGAGGACGCCCTGCCAGCCAAGCAAACTGCAACCATTGGTGTGGCTGGCCATGATGCCCCAGAAACTTGGCACGGAAAACCCACTGGTGAGGGATGCTCCATGGTCGGTGCCGTGACTGCAGCCCGCAAGGAGAGGAGGTGCCAGAGAAGGGAAAAGAGAAGGAAGCTATTGGGACAGGCGAACGGCAGGATTTGGAAGACAGAGGTGAAGGTGGCAGTCCAGAAATGGGTGGGTGAGGTGGCGAGCGGGTCATTAACCTCAACGAACTTGCCTCGTAGTGGTCTAAAAGTGGCAGAAGGCGGATGGCTAGGCAGCAGGGCTGGGACCCCCCTGAGGGAGAGTTTACTATTGAGGAACTTCTCCTGAGTGGCTTGCAACTTGTGGAGTGGGACAGCATGTAAGCTCCTGCCTCAGTCAATCCACCAAGGTTGAATGCTCACCAGCACCTGAAAGAAACCCCCATATGCTCCTGGACACTGCCGGCCACATAGTCGCTGTTCTTGCAGGACAGGCAAGAGGGACCTTCAAGGGTGCCGTCCTGGAGGCAGTGTCCGAATTTGAGAGACAAAGTATCAACACCCCACCAGTGCAGCATGGAAAACCACCCAAGAGGGGTAACTTCATATGGTGGTGGGCAACCCATAAGTTTTGAATGGGAACAGGAGACTGCTGCTCTCTGACTTGCAATCTTATCCACCAATAGCAGCCCATGAATAGTGCTGTGCCTTCAATATATCAAAATGCAGTAAGAACTGATGGAAAGCAAAGCCATGCATAGGTTGGCGGGCTTCCAGAACCATGAGCGACAGCTTCTGCCCACAGGATCTGAACCTGACTATGCACCCCAGAAGCATTCAAGTCCTTTGTCCCTAGGATATACAACTACTACAAATGTGAGTTATCCAAGCTGTACCGCAGATGCCCACACTTGTGGCATCCATATGAAACCTCAATCATGCCAGCAGCAGCCTACAACCTGGGCCCAGCCATGGTCTGCCGTCCCCACCAAGATTCCGCTAACCTTTCATTTGGCATCTGTGCCATCATGGCACTCAGTCACTTTGACCCCAAGAAAGGCAGTCATCTGGTGCTGCGAGAGCTAGGCCTCGTCATGGAGTTTCCCCCAGGAGCAACAGTCCTCATCCTGTCCGCAGTTCTCACACATTACAATTCGACAATTCAGGAAGGAGAAACTAGGTATTCCTTCACCCAATATGCTGTAGGATCTCTCTTTTCCTACATTGATACTGTAGCCATCTGTATGGAGGCAATGGGGGGGTGGTGCATTACGGGGTGCCCCTGACTCTGGGCTTAGCAACGGCGGCCCCGTTATGTGTTACAATTGCCAATGTTGGCAACGTGCCCAGCACAGCGCATTACGGTCTGTTAGTTTAGCAATGGGGACTGCATAGCAGTGTTACATTAGCAATCATGACACGGAGGATGGCAAGCACATGGTACTAGTACAAAATCCAAAATTTTGGAATAGAATGATAGCATGGAATGGAAAAGGAATAGGTACTTGTAGTAGCATGGTGAGACAGCCCTGGGTCAATAGCAGCAATGACTCCACCTCCGAATCCTACACCTCAAGGCCCATCCTCAGAGCTGATATCTCGCATCCATTATCTGCAGCAGTTACTCAGTAATCTGCCTGCTCACCTCCCATTCAATCTGGAAACATTGATGTACCACTTCGGCCTCAACACTGGCTTATAGATGAGGAGAGGGTGTGGTTTGCATTCAATCAGAACCTCGAAGTCTGCTTTGAGACATATAAGATTGGCAGTGGAGGAACAACTGTGTTCCATGAAGGGGAGACCAGTTTGATGCCTTGATAAAAATGATTAAGGCCACTGTGAAGGGTTTACCAACTGACAAGGAACAAGCATTCCTTTGAGAGGTGTGGCTCGAGCGGCTTATAAAAGCAGCAGAGCTGCAGGGGGCCAAGGTATCAGCCAAGTGGGTATTTCATTCATCAGAGCTAACACAAAATGCTTACCTCGAGAAACAATGTGGTTTGTAGGAGGAAGCATGCTAACGACCTGGCAGGTGAACTTGGCGACCCCAGAAAGCATGCATGTACCTCACTGACACCCAGTGTCATGCTGGTGCCGGACTTGGACTCGGACACAGAATCAGCAGACTCAGATAGCAAGATGGTACCAGAGAGCAAGACCGTGAGTTCTTTTGGAAAGAGTGTCAGCATCCAGCTGTCAGGGGAGATAAGGTCTGCTTCAAAGGGGTGGAACAGTTTGGCACTGAAACAGCAACTCACCTTTGATGATTTGCGGTGGAAGCACCTCGAGACCGAGGAGGAAAAGGCAGATCAAAGGAAAGCATCACACAAGCTGGATAACGAGATGTGGGGACCAGTGGAGCATGCGGAGGATGAATGGAAAGCACAGTGGGAGCTTCATCGATGCCAGCTTGCCGCTGAATGGCAGAGGCGTTGGCGTAAGCGGCAACCTGCTGCCAATGTCAAAGCTCAAGGATTTGCGAACAAAGCTGAGAAATCTGCCACTACGGTGAGTCAATATTGTTGAATAGAAAAAGAAACTTAACCAGACAATCTAGCTAGGTGCTAAAGGACTCACGTCATATGGATGTCAGGCCAGAGTTGAATGTGGTGGCGATTTCATGCACCAAACATGGAGACTGGAAGGAGGAGCGGTGTGGGAAACGAGGCGGTACCAAGCAAGAGGCATACAAACAAACTAACTGGTACCACCCGCTGCTTTGGGTCCACATTAACATGGCTGCCCAGAAATATGACTGGTTGCCTTCCACAATGGTGACTGCTCTCCAATGAGAGCAACCAAAGCTCTTCTCACGCCTGAACAGAGGGACCATTTCAAAGTGGATTGAGAAGTTGAAACACCAATGGTCACAAGCCACACTCTGCAACGTTGCAAATGGCCACACTCTCAGCGGTTCTGGAAACTCTGGTGTCCTGTCCCAGCATCCTCGCATTCAAGATGAGATTGTTGAGAGGCTCACAAATTTACGCCAGTCTGGTGTCCCCATCAATGTTATCGTTGCCCAATTGATCATGCTCACAGTGATTCAAAACTGCATTCCCAAGTTGCTTGAAACTTTCAAGTGCTCAGAGGTATGTAAAATACTTCTTCAACTTTCATGCACAAGCTAACATCCATCAAGAAGTTTGTGTGGACTTTCTTCGACAGTGTTCTCAATTGGTCACCTCGGAAAGGCACCCGTAGCAGCGAAGCTCCCTGCTGACGCAGAGGCAAAATGTTGAAGAGTGTTTCTTTTGCCTCATTTATATTATAAAGTGGCATTCTGTTCCACCAAAGGTACATTACAATTCCAGATGCATTTGTTATAGCCTCATGATATGTTTTGTAGCTCGTTGTTGGATTTGGTCAGATTGGGAATTATGTCCTCCCCAGCAGTGGGACCACATTTGCAGAGCATGGTTCTCGTCAGGTTGACATTGTAGCTAAAGATGAAAAACATTGTAGAGACTCGTACGTCTCTGTGCTTATATTTCACCTCTTTTACCTTTCACCCGACTGCCTTACTGTTATCCATTCGCTCCGAACTCCCTTTTAGTTGCTAAGACCGGTCTCAGTTTATACCGGACCATGCCGAGCATGTCTGGACTACTCGGTTTACATTGTTAATACGTTACCGCTTCATGGTCTCTCCGGTACCATCAGCCTCCGATCGGTCTCTCCAGTACCGAAAGCATCCGGTTAGAGACATCAGGTCTCGGGATTGGTACCTGACCCTTTTTACTCGTTTCCTTTGGACTTGACAGCTATCTTGAGTTTGACAGTCTCGGGTATATCCGGACTATAAAGCCTTGTACTTAGGATTTGAAACACACTTTTGGTTGGATTCACGAACTGCTCGAACCACTCGTCCCTCGTACCGTTCACCGTCTACCGCACCGTTCACTGTCACTGTCACCGTATCCTGCTCTCGTTCCCTTCGTCTTGCGCTCCTCGGACTTCTGGTCTCGCGCTCCGGT
>JBBPQL010000400.1:0-27856 GCA_038092515.1 Boletus subparvulus | reverse complement strand
GGTGTAGTGAGGTCAATTGAAGTGGGACACAGGGTGTTTATATCACTTTGAAATATGTCACTTACATAATTACACAGCTTGGTAACATAGCAATCATCAATTACTGTCTAATGCCTATGTTATATATCATATAATGATTGATAAATATAGGGTCAAATAAGTGTCCCAATGACATGTCATTTTGAAATGACTGCCATTTCATCAGGTCTTATCCAAATCTCTTAACTCTTGCACCCATAGCAAGCCAGGAGTAGCTACTCCATTTGATGTACTCATATGTTAGGGCCCAGATTAGATGCGGTTAGGGGTTATCGACTTTAGTGAAAAACATGCAAACATTGGGACACTTTTTTGAGCCACTGTACAAGAAGTACATCTTGCATAACAATGAACAACACATCCACCCAAAAAGAGCATGATGATCTTGCAAAGAAACATGGTATTCGTGGAGAACCTGCATTGCACTGAGTCAAATCTATCAATTATGCCATTTCTGCACCATGGGAATGGATGCATCTCTTTCTCAAAAATGTTGTGCCCACACTTGTCAGGCATTGGACAGGGCAGTTCAAAGGCCTGGACTCAGGAACAGGAAGTTATGAGATAGAGCATCAAATCTGGGACAAAATTGGTGCAGAAACTGCAGCTGCAGTGAACAAGATCCCTTCTGCATTCATTGGGGTCCTCCCTAACATTGCTGATAATTGCTCAAGCCCTACAGCTGAGTTTTGGGGTTTTTGGTTCATGTACATTGCCCCAATCGTACTCCGTGGCCATTTTCTTCACAACAAGTACTACATACATGCTTGCCAGCTTGCCAAGCTCATGAAGGTGTCAATCAAGTTTGAGTTAACAAACAAAGAACTTCAGGAACTCCAAGTGGGCCTTGTTGATTGGGTGGAGACATATGTATGAGAAGTGAGTACTCGTGTTTTCCAATGGCCAGACACTGAGATGATCCATTATTGGCATGCATCCAGGTATTACTACCAGCATCGCGAGGACAGATTGTCATGCTGCACACTTCTGATACATGGCTTGCTTCACGTCATGCAGGATATTGAAAATTGTGGGCCAGTGTGGATACATTGGATGTTTGTCCTAGAGCGATATTGTAAGCTGCTCAAGAATAGCCTTCGCTCTCGCCAACATCCATGGAGCAACCTTGCCCACAAAGTGCTGCATGTGGCACACCTCACCCAAACCAGTATCAAGTATAATCTCACTGATGAACTATGCAATATCTGTGCTGCAGCACGACAGAGTGGTGAGCTTCTCCAACAAGAGAAGCAATTTCCAGCATGTGAGTAGCATTAATGACTATTACTACTACTATACATCGCATTTTGAGTCACGTGGTGGGTTGACATGGTCAGTGGGTGATCTGTGGTACTTTGGAAATGGTCCACATGGCCTAAGTTGTGTGCTGTCATGTGCTTGTGCAATCTGTGCTGACATTCTGGACTCCCAGATCCCGATCAAGTCTTGTGACCACCTCGTAAGCTCCAGTACCGCCCAGACCAAGACCTGCGACACAGAATCAGCATCTACTTTCAACAGGTTCTCGGAGGATGGCGCACTGAATTCACCACACAGCTTCCCAAAGTGATGCCTTTGTGGGGGAAAATGAGGATTCATGGCGGGAATGTGATATGCACCTCATTTGCGATTCAACAGTTATGACAAGAGTCCCAGGACATTACTTTCGTGCGAGTAAGTAATTACTACAATTTTGTCTTGCAGTTGTTCTTCATCATGATTACTCATGGCTAGTACCACTGATTCACAGTTCGAAGTTACCTATCATGGCAAAAAAGAGCAAGACACACCAATAACTGCTATCTGTTATGGTCAGCTCGAGAAAACCCTAGTCTGTGAGCTTGGGACTCAGGCACTCTGGAGGGAAGCATTCAAATTCTCGCAGTCATTAGGCCATGTCACACAACAGGAGAAGACGCCTCACAGAAAGTCATCAAATTCAGAGATTTCCATGAACCAATTGTAACCGACCTGCAAAACATCAAATCTGTGGTGGGTCATGTGAAGACTAGGGGCAGGTGGGGGGTCATAGATTGCAGTGACAGATGTGTTCAAGCTACATTGCAAGCATTGGAAGATGTCCATGGTGCAAAATTGGACTTGAAGGGTGAAGGAAGTGAAGCGGAAGATGCTGATGATGCAGAGAGTGAAGAGGAATGAATGGGATGACTTATCTCGATGTGTCACAGATGCAAATATGTTTTTTCTGGAAATGGACTGAAATTGAGTGTGTCTACCATTGAATCTAGTTGCTGGATTTCAGTGAGTACACAGCAAATCCAGCAAATCACTGAAATTCATGTTATGTCAACTTGCTGAGATTCAGTGGCCAGGAGAGGATTCAGCAACTCAATGAAATTAATTACATGAGTATTCAGTAGAAAACCCACTGAATATTTATCGACCATTGTATAATGTACTGAAAAGAACTGAATGTACTATCCACAGTGTCTGTGTTCATGGGAAAGTTTACCAGCGCATGTTCCCTGAATGTTGCAAACATTCATTGACCAGCAGAACACTGCACTGAAGGGCGCCGAGTGCTCACAAACCCCCGGGTAGCACCCGGGTAAAACCCGGGCATACCCCTACCCTAAACTCGGTGATATCGTGTGTCAGTCACCCCACACTATGTATCGGGGAAATTAGCCAACAGACTAAGATACAAGAGCAGTAAAACATATAAGAGTAAATAATCTACCTGAAAGTACGAAGTGGGAGAAAAGAAAAGACAAGCGTCGACGGAGCACTGTGGTGGATCCCCGTGGTACGACAGCTAACAAGTAAGATCTGCAGGCGATCCTGGTGCAACGTCGCTCGTTCCCGCCGAACAATCCTCCAGAAACTCGCTCAGTCTGTCCAACAACTCCTGGACGAGACGGTCCCTATCCCACTCTGTTCTATGATGCCATATACTGCCGAGACAGGTGGCCCGGAGCTGTTCGAGTTGCTCGACAGTGAGCTGGCCCGTCCTCGTCTTGAGCTGGAACTCGAGGTTGAGCAGTGATCCTTCGTTAACATGGAAGTCTGGAAGAGGGGTAGGGGATCTTGTAGGCTCGCGCGGAGGAGGAACAACGGGCAGCACATCCGTATCAGGAGGTGGTTGCACGCCGGTGTCGTGACCAACGGAACTGGGGGTGGTGCCGTTGGGCGGGCGCATAATGTCTTCCTCTGGTAGTAGCGGGTTCAAGAGGAATGGATCGAAACCTGAGCGCCGTGGCGCCGGAGAATCGATTGCCATGGCGTCGGATGGTGCGTCGACTGACGATGGGTTAGTTGATGGCTGAATAGTCGGAGTTTTTGATCGCTGCGACTTTGTGGAACCAAGTAGATCAAGTTCGTCGTCATCACTGAGTATCGTCCTCAGCCGCTTCTTGGGCTGTCTAGGCGTCCCGCTGCCTTCCGCCTTGTTTTCTTCACTTGACTCTGGGGACCCACTAGGTCGGTCGCCAGAACGTGCCCTTTTGAGGCGCCTCTCAAGTTGAAGGGGATCGGTGATGCTCATCTCCGGCTGCTGTCCAGTGTGTCGGGCGCTCCGCCTGGTACCCGGAGCATACGTCCCATTCTGTCCTGCATCTGATGTGGAATTCTTTCCCTTGGCCTTCTTTCTTTCGTCCCTTCGCTTCCGTTCCCGATCTGCCATCCGCTGACACTCAAGCCTGAAGTGAGGATCAAACTGTTCCATGCTAACTTCTGCAGCTGTCAACATGGCCTGGGCCTTATGGAACCTGTCGATATCCTCGTTCACGCGAGAAGCAGCGTTGTGGACAATTTTGTGTATGTCTTCGACGAAATCTTGTGGGGTTAGGTATTTACCCTTGTAGAGGTCCATGTGCATGCGCTCCAGGTCCATGTTATACAGGGGAGGTGGTTGTGGCTGAATCGGAGGTTGGATTTGAACTTGCGCCTGTGCCTCTACTTGGAGTTGGGAAGTTGGTGGTTCGGCATGTTGTAGTTCAAGGTGTGTGCCGTTGATCCCTTCGGTTTGGACATCTTGGGCAGGGGCAGGAGCACCTTCAAGTACCTCCACAACAGCCTGTTCGTCTTCGATAGTGACCTTGGTGGCAATAACTTCCACTCCCACGATCCCGGGAGCAGGTAATTCAAACTCGTATTCCTCCTGGAAAAACATAATTTCGTCAGAGCTAAAATTTATCACTCGAGAAGATCAATTCACAGTCGCTTTCTTTGTGAATCTCTTGAATTTGCGTTTGAGTTCTGTGAGAACAGGCCCTAGGCGGTATTTCAATAGAGTAATGACCCTCTGGTCGTTTTCCTCCTGGACAGCTAGTTCAGCAGCGGTGAGTTGTCTTGGCTCAGGTGGTGGTGCGATCGGGAGCTCCTCAAGAATCCTACGCTTTCTTTTGATACCGTCCGCGAACTGATTTGGGGGACGCCGAACATCCGCGATGATGCCAGCGAAGAAAGCCCCGCGTTGATCGTCGGTCGGGACGGAAAGGGTGAGACGATTTTCCCGAATTATCCCAAACCAGGAGCGGACGTCATTGGGGAGGGAAGAGAATGATCCATCGACGATGGCAAGTAGAAGGACGGGATCTGTTGGGGCTAGCGAGTCGAGCATTGCACGGACGGCAGTACGAGCTGTCTCATGAACTGCAGCGCACCAGCCGAGGAGGGATGGTATGTAAATCACGGATGGTTGATGTCTCTTGGCTTCAACGAATAACTGTACGATCGCTGCCTCGACGGTCTAAAGTGCAATTCCAATAAGAGGACGCTATGCGGGCAACGTTAAAGAACTCACTCTTGTTGAGTCTCCCATAAGTGTCCCGAGATCCAGATTTTGAATATGGTAGCCTTCCAGATAATGTAATGCGGCTGCACCGATATATCCTTGACCCATTCCTGGCTGACCATGTACTACAAGCCGTGGACGGTATACTCGGAGGGTCTCCATCGCTGCGTTATCCAATCAGTATATCATATGCCGAGGAGCTGTGGTTTGACCTTACATTGCATCATTATCTCCCTTTCAAGCGCGCTTTCCTCGCTGTCATCCTCCCACAGAGCTTCCTCTAGCGCTGTGCGTTTCTTACTCGCGGGCAGGACCTTGTTGATAGCCTCCTTAACCGTCCGTAAAGTATCAGCCAGCAATGGTTCCAGCTGACTGGGAAGTGGCGAAGCCGCTGACGAAGATGAACGTGCAGACGATGGTACGAGCTCTGACAAGTAAGTTGTCAAACCAGAAACTGCTCATATTTTGAGGAACGCATACTCTTCACAGATATCATGAAATCGCGAAAGGTGACACCGATGGTTTCAGGTTCGAGCAACAAACGATCATTAGACTGGTAAATCTGTGGATACCGCCTCTGGATAGCATTCAGCGCTGCTTCTGTGCACAACGCCTAAGTGGCCAGTAGAGACCACCATAAGCGTGTTAGCAGTATAAGTTTCGCACCATGTAACCACTTACCCTCAAATCAGCACCTCCGTATCCTTTTGTAAGCTTAGCCAATTCCTTTATATTCTCCTTTCCCTGATGAGCGGTCCACCCCTCCCAGTTTCTAGTCATTATCCCAAGTATTTTCTCCCTTGCCTCGAGGGAAGGTAAAGGAAAATAAAACTCCCGGTCAAATCTTCCAGGTCTTCTCAATGCTGGGTCAATGGCATCCGGCCGATTCGTAGCACCGATGACGATCACCTGACCCCTACCATCCATACCATCCATGAGTGCTAAGAGAGTGGACACAATAGAAGCGTGAATCTGGTCCTGTTTAGAGGATCGAACAGGAGCGAGACCGTCAATTTCGTCGAAGAATATGATACTAGGTTGACAATTGCGGGCTTCCTCAAACAGAAGCCGGAGTTGGCGCTCGGCTTCACCGACCCATTTAGAAAGACAGTCTGCGCCTTTTCGCATGAAGAACGCTAGTTTAAAAAGTGAGATGATTGATATGAATCAAGACCAAAGCATTTCGGACGCACAGATACCCTTGCCGTTGGCACGACAGCTAGCTGCAAGTGCGCGCGCCAAAAGAGTTTTTCCTGTTCCAGGCGGGCCGTGAAATAACACGCCACGAGGAGGGGTGAGGTTGAAGCGCTGAAATACTTCAGGATATAGTAATGGTAGGATAGTCATCTCCTTGAGCGAATGAATGTCTGTTTCATGTCATTTCAGCGGGGTCCTCGTATATGGTGCGAGGGAGCAGCCTTACGTTCATCTAAACCACCAACTTCATCGAATGTTACATTTTGATTGACTCCCAGTGGGTCGGCATCAGCGAGAACTGGTACTCAGTGAGTGAAAGGGTATCAGATAAGGGGGTCCACTAACCTGAATCACCGATCTTGCCGAGGTTGGATGGAGTCCCTGCGACTGCAGCCAGCTCTCCAGGTAGCATACCAGCACTACCAGCGCCAACGGCACCTGCACCCATCAATCCACCAGTCGTCCCAAAGCCCTTCCTGGGTGTCCGGGTAGGAATGTCCGAGTCCTAGGATCTCTAATGAGTATTGTCCAACTGAACCACATCGGATCACCCACAGAATCATCAACTGGCATACCCATCCATCTGCTCAGCTCCGTTCCAGTGGCACTCCACCCTGGTCCACGTCTGGTACGTGCACCGCTACGGTTAGTGTGTCTGCTCTTTGGTGGCGGTTTTGTCTCCTCTATGGGCGGTGGGATAGCATAGTTGACTTTAGCCCTCTGTCTGAGAGAATACGGTCTACCATCGTCTTGGACTTCAAGGTCAGGTTCTCCCTCGGCATCGAAGTCGGGTTCTCCCTCTGCGTCAGCGTCTGCTTCTAGGTCCGATGATGTATGGGGGGCGTCCTCAAGGGAGCCATCCGCCTCGTCTGATTCCACCGAGGGTACATCGACGTAGTCGTCGCTCTTCGCAATAGCGCGACTACTTGCTCGGGTCATGCGCCTTGGTTTGTCTGTAACGGAAGAATTCAAACGAGTCTGGCGAGGGATGCGTGGCCTGCGAGAGCGCACGGCCCGCCTCGGTTGTTCATCTTCGTCGTCGTCATCGTCACCGCCATCCATATCTGGCTCCGCCTTTCCGTTCGCGGGAAGATCTTCCAGAAGGTCGAGTCGACCATGTATATCGTCTTCGCTACCCGACTCTTTGTAGTTATTTTTCTTGACTTTGCGGCCTCTCGACGAACGAGCCCACTGCTCCGGCTTGATTACATGCCCAGGTTCGAGGAAAGGGGGATTGTCGTCCGTCATTGAGCGCTCGCTCTCGTGGTATTCTGAGGTGGAAGTAGGACTATTTTGAGTTAGGATGGAGCCTGTCCGATTGCGACCCGAGCGGCGCAAGGGGACACTGCCTGTTGTCATTGGGGGGAGCTTGATTGTCAGACGTTCTTGAGGAGACTCCAGGGTCGAGTCAAGCCCAGCTGTGTTGCTGGAAACTCTCTCGTCCCAACGTCGCCACCTTTGTGTTTGTGGGTGGCGGTGCGCTTGTTTACCTCTATTTGGCTCAAATCGCGACATCCTGCTGCTCCCTCAAACACCTGCCAGCCTGCCTGGCCTCCCCGCCAGCCACACCATCCAGCTCTGCCTCCCACCCGGGCATGCAGCCCCCTTCCGATTTCTTTCCAGGTGGATGGATGCGTGTCCGCTTGTTGACTGTACATTGCCTGCGGAAAAAGAGAAAGAAAAAATACACGAGGGAGCACCGTTTTCCGTGAATGATTTCGTGTAGATGATGGAAGTTCCAAGCGAAGAAGTGTTCGATTTTCGACGACTCTGTGCACTCGTCTTTACTCCTCCGCTGGAAACTTGCAATTGACGCACCCTCGGCACTTGCCGAACTCAAAGAATCCGTTTTGGGCATGCAGGGTGATGGCGCTTAGTGGCTGGGTGGAAACACTCCCACAAAATCGGCCTCCTCGGTAACCCAATTTACGGCACTTGGAGGGCTTTCTTACCCTATTTAAAGATGTCGCAGTGACAGGTGATGGGATCCGTTGATCTTCCTTTCACTGTCACGACTTACTACGATAATTATCTGACAAGTTTCAACTCACGGCACCGCTAATACATGAGCAATTCCCCTCCTTTCGCTGATTCCCTTCGCGAATCAGCTTTCTATCCGCTCCAACCAACGGAAAGCCCGCAGATAACCCAAGGTATGTATGTCACGTCCCTCGGGTATGGCCTAGCTAACTCATCATTCCCCCTACTTATAGCCCCAAAGTCAAGCGACAGTTTGGAGCTTGGAAGCTTTGATGAGCTATCCGTATTACCGGGAAATGCGATCCCTCCCAGCCCATATCGCTCCATTCGCAACGAACGGAGTGTCATACCTACCTCCCCCTCCGCTCCTTCCCTGCGGGGCTTGTTGGCCGCGCGACCTTTCACCGCTTCCCCTGAAGGTCACGATGTGAGGCCACTGACGGCAGAGGGATCAGGCCAGAGCAGTTCCCATCAACGCGTCTCTTTTGAAAGCAACCACGCTTCCGCACCAACCCCAAACCACACTCCTCAGACGAAGGTCCATGTTCATCCCCTTCTTCGGGAAGCTGTCTCTCAGACTGCTCGAGGCATTGATTCTACGATGATAAGAATGAACCCTTCGAGTGATCCTACCCGACCTTCTTCAGTTGTGCGCTTGGCAGGGGCTACTAACTCCCCAAAGAAGCCCGGCCGTGAATCTCCTCCAACTGCCTCTGCTCCCCATTCCAGAGCAACCTCCCCAATACGTCTCTTTAGCTGGCCCGGATTCCACCGTACCCACGAAGACCCCTTCATTCCTGTCGATCCTTTCCAAATCCGCACCCGTCTCCGCCGTCTCTCTTTCCACAGTCCTGACATTGAGCACAACCTTCCGTTCGATCCAACGTGCGAGGAAAACCCCTTTTGCTGTATCTCCCCCTTCCATTGTAAACCCGGGGTCCGTTTTCTTTCCTTGCTTCGGGATGTTCGGTATTTCATCCTGGACACCCTTCCTAGGCAGATCTACTTGCACTTACTTCTTCGTCTCCCCTCCTTATATTTTTCACGAATCGCGAGGGTATACGAAGACGCCCAGCTGAGCAAACCGGATCTCGACTGTATGGTCGAATCGTATTCTAGTTCACGCCAACAACAACAACGACAACGAATTGTCAGGTCAAGCCCCATACCCCCTGGTGCCCACTACCACCCTGCTGCCACTCTGCCTTTCCCTGATGAGTGGACGACCACCAACGTCTCACCTGCATTAATCAGGTTTAAGCAATCCTGGGAAGCTTTTGTCGATTCGTTGATGCGCGAATGGAAGACTTTGAATCTTGTCTCTGCTTTGCTTCTTTCGTCGGTATCCATTGTTTCCCTTCTCGTGGACATTTTGATTATACTCATTTTTATGGCAGGGCTATTATTTCGATGTTCCAGAGTCAGGTTATGGCGAACGATCCCGTCATTAGAACGGCTGCGCTCCTTTCGTTGACCTCAGCCTTGATGAGTTTATCATATGGGTGCATATATATTGTTAGGTTCGGGACAATGAGGAGTATGTACAAGGCAACAAGATGGGCTGAGGTAAGCATCACCTAATTTTTCCTTTTTTTCTTCCTCAGCTTTCCTTTTGTTTCGTAGGAAGCAGCAAGGACTACTCCGTTCATTCTATGGAATGTGTGGGTGCTGCTGGCTATGCCCGTTGTCTGGCTTGCTTGGTGCGTCGTGCGCTCTCCAGACAACTCGTACTCACGACTACTTCTTTTATACTCTCACCCCTGATCGCGTGAACCTTCCAATTATAATCCCCCCCTGCTGCACATGGCAAAACAGGTCTATGATCTTCTTCGTCGTTGCGATCCTCGCGTTCGTTTGGCGATATGGGAGTTCTGCAGACCCTGCAAATCCTGTACTTCTTAGTCCCACCGCTGCAATAGGACCAAGGGTAGCGGTCTCCGCGCTGTTCTTCCTCGGGTTTCTCTACCTCACTGCAATCGTGAAGACGTTGCACAACTATGGAAGGATAACGGACGATAGGCTCTTTAGGAGGATGTCCGTGAGAAACGGAATGCCGGACGTACGGGAAGACGACGCACGGGAAGAACGAAGAATGCAGAGGGGTCGCGAAGCGAGCACCAGACGCGATGGAAATCAGGGTCGCGAACCGACTCGAGCGAGTCGCGGACGCGAACGCACACGACGCGGACGTGAGCAAGACGCGACGGAACCAGGCGGGCTCTCAGCTGTAATGGGTCTTGGGCTCACGGGTCTAGATGAATTCGCAAGTTCGCGCAGCTCGGATGAGATACCAGGGGAGAAACGACAGCACCAAGCGGAGGCAAACGTTTAACGTCTCTCTTACACTTTGGTGTTTCTCCCGCCGTTTCCTTGTGTTGCTTCTTATGGACTTTTTGTAACGAGAATCATTGAATTCAAGATTCTCGCGCCGGGTCTATACGATACCTACAGTCTGTGGAATTAGATCTATGTAAGTTAGACTTATCTACGTGACACTGGACCATGGGGAGATCATAGTAACGACTCAGGACTGGCAGCAGAATCACTCTGAGAAAGACAGAGGCTTGGTATTATCATACTTCGAATGATCGTGCCAGATGATGGAGATGGTACCATGCCGGTGATCCGTACCGTATACAATTGCAACATCTAATTGTACATAATTTTACACGTTGATGATCAATGACGAATTCGACAATGGGGATCTAACGGTTAATATCACAAAGCCAATGCTATAGTGCCCCCTCGAACAACAGTTTTCGCGGCTTCGGGATATTAGGTAGGGGCAAGAACAACGCAGGCCTAGATTACCAATCAGTATCATGTACGTTGAACCGGAAAATTGGACTGTACATCGACGTTCCACAATTTGCAGCTGGATTACCCATGATGATGCTTTCAGAGACACCTGAGATGCTGTCATTCTTTCCAAAGGCAGCAGCATCGAACAAATGATCGGTCGTCTTCTCGAACGAGGCAAGCATCATCACGCTATCCTTCATCTTCGCCACACCGAATCGAGTAATTCCCAGAACCTCGCCCTATACGGAGAGTTGTTTTCAGAACATCATAAAATGTTGCAGCGAATTCTTACCTTGTAAGTCATGACGTCCCCAAGAAGCATGACATGTCGAGGGTCAATACTCATTCCGTGACTTGACATAGTAAACTGGATTTCGTTTACGATCGTTCGACGTGCAGCTTCAATACCAAGAACTTGGGAAGTCTCAATGACATGATTGGACGTCGTGTGTTCACCGACAATGCCTAAGCTTACGATCCATTGAGATCTCCGATGATGTGAAAGGAGATACGCACCCTCTGTTGTCATGACCTTTTGAAGACCATACCCTTCTACAAGCAACTCTTTATCTCCTTTCTTGCCTTTTAAATCATCTCTCTCCTTGATGTTGATGATTGCACGCTCGATGGAGGGAACTCCCTTGAATGTAGAGGCATTTAAATGAGTGTCGACACGATTGTTCGGGGAATTACCTTGACAACCACCTCGGGCAATAATCGCTTGAGCTCACGTAGTCGATAGTATTTGTCGGGTCCGTCAACGTAGAGACGCAGTCGGTTCCGGCGAGAAATGACGGTAATAGACTGAGGCCCACCACATTTGATTCCAATAAATGTAGACATTAAATTCGAGTTACTCACGTCTTGCTTGACCTTGAGTTTCTTAGCGTTGACGATCCCCCATTTGATATCGTCCAACGTCATTTCCAACTACACGATTTCCATGAGTTCGGCACATAACACAGCTGCACAGAAAAATACTGACCTGCAACTTCTTAATGGCGTCCATGTCTACAATGATTCCGATGTATGTGTACTCTGGCGCCCATGCCTCTTCTAGAACTGCGGCGACCTGCACAGAGAATTGAAGGATCATGTAGGGGGGTTTAGTAAAGTAAATTACATCACCGAGGTGTGTCTTTTCCAGACGACCTTTGACAATGCGAGCCGAGGGCTCGCTATCACGTGTGACCAGTTTACAGCTGATGATAGGGGTACTGATAAGTTTGGCCGCGTTTATGATTTCCTTGATACGAGGCACTCCTAGAGTGACGTTCATGGATGCGACACCAGCGAAATGGAAAGTCTTCAGCGTCATCTGTGTCCCCGGCTCACCGATGGACTGCGCGCCGACAGCACCGACGGTTGAGCCTATAGCCATTTAGGTGCTGTGCTCAGGTAAAGAATTCCGAACCACATACCCGGTTCGATTCTGGCTTTGACATACTTTACCCAGCAAAAATGTAGGAACTGGAGCAGTTGCGATCTCGTGACTTTGACCACATTGTCCACAATTGCCTTGTCGGCCACTACGGATGGGATGAGAACGGTGACAGTTCAGAAAAGACTACATACTTGTCGCTCCCAAGGAAAGGTCAGTGTCGGTATCCCATTCATCATTGCGCTGCAGGGCTTCGAACATGCCGTGTGCCTTCCTAATCTTTGCGAGCTGGTTGACGACACCATCCGCAATGAAATCCCGGATCGTAGCGACGTAAGCGGCGGTGCATTCGTTGGTGAACTTTGGCGTGGCCAGTTCACGATCCGTGACCTCAAGAATCTCAAATGGTAACAGTGCACGGCCATCTCTCCCTCCGATTGACTACATTCCTTGACTCAGCTCTAGTCATTGATGCAGCACAAATAGAATATATTTACCAATGCATGTTGCAGGGATCGCTGGAATTCTATTGGTTGGGCATCTCCTTCGAGGCAAGCTGGATCAAGCCCATCATCTCCGTACCTGAATTGTACGACTCCCCCAGTGGAATTACGGACAGAGAGGTCATACTGTGTGGTGAGGTCCTCCAAAGCTTTCATCAAACGTCGTTGCATATACCCAGTCTCGGCCGTCTTGACAGCGGTGTCCACCAGACCTTCACGTCCTGAGATGGCGTGGAATAAAAACTCCGTGGGCGAAAGACCAGTGTAGAAACTGTTTCGAACGAAACCCTTTGAGGGTGGCTCTTTGGATTTCTTGGGGAAATGTGGGAGTGAACGGTCCTGGAAACCATCCGGAACACGTTTTCCAGAAATAATCTGCTGCCCAACACAAGCAACCATCTGCGAGACGTTGATGACGGAACCTGCCATCAATATCGGATTAGAATACATCGACTGCGTGTTTCATTTCCTCACCCTTCGATCCACAAGTAGCCATGATAAGAGGGGCATTGTGACGACTGAGTTCCTCCATGCAAACCTTTCCAACCTCGTCACGGACCTTGGACAAAACGCCGGATATAAGTGCTTCGAGGGTTTGCTCCTGGTTACAACCTGGCTTATTCTCCAGTAATCCTTTTTTTGCTTTCGCGATAAGGTCAACGCACTCGGCGTAAGCCGCCTCCACTTTTTTCTCCTTCATGGCTCGCAATTTGGGTCCTGGGATAACATCACTGATACCGAGGGAGAACCCGAAGTTGGCTGATGGGAATGTCAACGATTAGAAACTCTCCAGACCAAGGGGAAACCCTACCGAGCCATCTGGCACATAGTTTTGCAATGCGATTCATAGCTGCTGCTGCTTCATGGGGACCATAATCGCGTAATATCACACCGAATATTGACTTCTTCTTCCCGCTCCCGACAGTCGCCTTATCCATGACCCCACACATGATTTCGCTGTTGACGACGACAAGCCACCCATCGTTTGGAGAGAGATCCGGGAGTGGTTTCATGGCATAACAGTCCGCCCTCGGATCATCCACCCTATTACATTTCGACTCGACGTTGACGAGAACCTGTGACTTTTTGTTCGGGCGCATGAGGACATTGAAAATTTGCTTCCCTGTCCATAGGCGGACAGGTTTCCAGATTGTAGGAGGTGGTATATCAATTTGGAGATCCGCGTCTGCTAAGTAACAGCATATTTGGGCGAACTGACGACGGTCAAAGAAGGTATCACGTTTCGTCATCAGATATGAGGCGGTGATGAAGTCCTGGATGGCTGCAATGACGGGCTCGCCATTTCGAGGGGTCACAAGATTGTGTTTAACGCTCATGAGTTCCAGCGCTTCTGTTCGCGCTTCCTCCGTTTGCGGTACGTCTATCAACTGGATGAGCCGGGTCAACAGTAACCCTATGTTGAAATACCTACGAAGGTTCATCTCGTCACCATCAAAATCGGCGTTGTAGGGTCCACAGACACATTCATTAAGACGGAATGATCGCCAGGGCCGTATACGCGCCCGATGGCACATGATAGAGAGCTAAGAAAGGGGAGTGAGGTAGGCAGACGGAACAGCTTCCCGCAACTCCCACCTTGTGTAGACTGGGCTGGCGGTTGAAGAGAACAATATCCCCGTTAGCAATATGCCGTTCTACAGTATCCCCGACGCGCAAGCCGTCTGCGATTGAATTTCGATTTCCAAACTTTAGGTACTTCTTGAAACCGCTACTGCCCGCCGTGACATAATTTGCACCGGGGTGAATGTCGCAGCCATTCCGAACCGCTTGCCGAAGGACTTCAATGTTGTGGGGCGTAACACGCTCAGGGTAGGTCAAGATTTTAGCAACCCGCTCCGGGACAGCGACTTCGTCGATACGCAAGTTGGGATCGGGCGAGATAACAGTACGACCTGAGAAATCAACGCGTTTTCCCGAGAGGTTACCTCGAAAACGACCTTGCTTTCCCTTCAATCGTTGTACAAAACCCCTCATGGGTTTCTGGCCAGCCTGAGATGGAACTCCAGGCAGCTCTGAGTTAATATACATCGCAACAGAAAGCTGTAGGAATTCCCAGTGCTCCTGATCATCATAAAAATTAAAACTAAACCAACCGCACTGAATTATACACACCATGAACTGTGCAGTTGGTGCACCCTTTGAGAGACCTTGTTTTATAAGAGCGTTGGTAAATACTATTTCCGTAAGTTTCACGGTGAGATCGTCTTCATTTGAAGCACCATCCTGCGCGACTGACGGACGGATACAAACGGGAGGAACGGAGATATATTGCCAGATATATTCTTCGGGGCGACCAAACTCAGGTTTGAGACCAAGTAACTCACAATCCTGAGGATGGATTGTGAGCGTAGCTTGATATGGAACATCGTAGCGACTGTACCTCGTCCGATATCCTCTTGAAGAGATCGAGGGTTTTCAACGGGTTGAGGTCCTCATGAACTGCTTTATTGAGATATATCCCAAGTTCTTTCTGCGCTTCCACAGCCGGGGCGAATGTGCGTTTCCACCTTTCCATCTCGTCGACTGTCTTCTTTGCCCTGAATTTGTCGTGTATGATCCGTAAGGCACCGGCTTTCTTGACGGCGCCGTTTGTGGCGGAACAGTACGGACAATATACGACCTTTCGTGCCATGGCATTAACAGTTTTGCATAATGCCTGGCGATGTACATTTTCGAGATTTGGTCGACGAAAGCGTTTAAGGAAAGCACGTCGGTCTGGCTCCTCGAGCAAAACCCGCGCACATGTCTGAAAGGCGTGATCAACGGAACACTATAAGATATCATCCCACCTACTTTGCATATACATTGCAATATGGCAATCGTATGCTTGAAATAACCGATGTGGAAAACCGGGACGACCAACTTGATGTATGCATAGTGCCCCACGCAGTCCACGGAATTTAATCCGCAAGTTTCACAAAAAGCGTTCTTCTCTGTCGTGCCCTGAGGTATTAGATGAATGACGGTTTCCACGAGTAGCAACAGACCCCTACAAGTCGTCGGTCCAGAACTCCATCCTTGACGGGAAGTCGATCGGTGGGTGTGTACAGGTCGCGGTGAGTGACCTGGAACTCGGCTAGCTTCACGGTGTCCTGAGCATTCAAGATGCTGAACTGGAGTTGTTTGCTAAGAATATGTCAGTATATCTAAATATCATATACGTGTATACTTGCATGACTTTCGGAGCCTGTGTAGACACCGATTCCTTCATGGTGGATGTGCGGAACCGTGTAAAACCATGCAGGTGCCAAGTCCGAGTCGAGAGTAGTAGTCGATATCCTCAGGTCGGGTACTATACGGACTCGGAGATCAAGTCACGCGGTGTGACGAGGTAGTCACGAGTTGTGACACATAGATTGCACTTGCGCGTCGCGTCTGTTACCGCACGACAATGTCAAGAACATCCTACGACAGATACCTCACCGTTTTCTCTCCAGAAGGGAGGCTGTATCAAGTTGGTATGTTATTCATGTGTTCGGTGACACCCAGGCATTCAGAATTGACGCGAACGTGAACAGAGTATGCGTTCAAGGCAATATCTGGCTCCGGACACACAGCTATCTCGGTGAGGGGTAAGGATACTTCGGTCGTCATCACACAGAAGAAAGTCCCCGTATGTGACCCCAACTGTCCTGTACAGTCTGAGTACTCACGCGGAGCAGGATAAACTCATTGATGCATCCTCTGTCACACATCTCTTTAGCATCACCCCGACTATTGGTTGTGTTATGACTGGTCTGATCGGTGCGATTCACGACAGCGACTTCTTTCAATCCCTTACACACATTCTTAGCTGATGCAAAAGCACAAGTATTTCGTGCTCAGCAAGAGGCTGCCGACTGGAGATACAAATATGGGTACGAGATCACCCCCGACGCACTGGCACGACGGTTGGCAAATATCAATCAAGTTTATACCCAAAGAGCCGCGATGAGACCGCTGGGGATCTGTGAGCAATTTGTTGGTGCCACAGGAAGCTCTTACTGAACCACCTATCATAGCGATGATCCTGATTGGTATCGACCCTGAGTACGGGCCCCAGTGCTTCAAACTCGATCCCGCTGGCTATTTTGTAGGCTTCCATGCGACAGCGGCTGGCCAGAAACAACAAGAGGCGATGAACCATTTGGAGAAGAAATGGAAAAAGTTGGACAATGGGAGAGGTGCCGATGATGCTGCCACTGCAGGCAAGAAACTCAGTCGGACTGAAGTCATCGAGGTGCGTTGATACCGACGAGCAACTTTGTAAAGCTGATGATCCTAAAGATTGCGATCGAGGCCATGTCGACAGTTCACGCCACAGATTACAAGCCGGGAGAGATAGAGATTGGAATCGTGTCTACGGCGGACGAAGAGAATCCTAAAACAAGGGGAAACTGGCGGGTGATGGATGAGGCTGAAGTGGAGCAACACCTGCTGGCATACGCGGAGAAAGATTGACCCGAGGGACATGTATTACACAAGTTGTCAATGACAGATGCAGGGGTATCAGACTCGTTTCACGTTATGGCTCAAAGCAAACGTCAGAGCAGTGAAGCGCCACCGCTCTGGGTGAGTTGTCAGCGTCTTTCGGAATGATGGGAAATATTTCGCCACATACCTGGATAGCATCGATTTCGAATTCTTGCAGTGCGTGGTGCTTTGGTCGCCAGAAGCGGGCTGGTGCATCCCAAAAGTCCCGGAAGGATTGTTCAGCGGTCCCGGAAGTGTGCTGTGTCTGCTGCAGGGTGCCGAAAAATGTCTTGCGATACTCGGGTGGCGCCGCCGGATGCGGGTGAGCTGGTGCGAGTGCTGTCGCCGAGTGTGAGTACAAGGGACACGGACAAAAAATATGCGCACACGAAGGCCAAATGCGCTTTCCTATGAAGCTAATGAGCGGCTTGTGGGCTCTCGCGGAGAGCACGGGGAGAGAGGGATGAGGCATGTTGAGGCTCGGGAATGGCCAAATCCGGCTGCCGTGGGAGGCGATGTTGGTATGTGTTTGTCCTTATTAGGATCGAGGGGTGTCGTCAAACAGAGACGCGATCCGATTCCGAACCCGAAGCTGTGCAGATACCATAATATGTTTCATACAACACTGAACTTGATACGAGCACTTCTACGGCCATGAGTCAAGTACTTCACCAGTACAAAGCCCTCTCCTCCGCATCCAGCGATCAGGCCTCTGCCACTTTCTCTGCCATCCTCTTCGGTAGGATGTTGTTGTCCTAGTTACCGCCCGCGCCATCCTCATTTGTTGCCAGCCCTTGTAGCGAAACAACTGGACGCCGGGTCCAGGAAAACCTTGGCCCAGCTAATACTCGACGATCTTAGGGCTGCTCTCCTAGATGATACCATATCTCGCCTCTCCAAAAATGGTTCGCTCCTCTCCCCACTCTGTCTGTGTCCTGACCCATCTCCTTCACAGACGCCCCCCAAGCCTTGCGCACCCTCAAGAGCCTCGGTGGCACGCCGGATGTGGCAAGCATACTTGCCACACCATCAAATCTTCGCTGCCTGTTGAGCTTATCGACCAAAATCGACGATTCCACCCAGAATGAACCGTTACGATGTATCGCAAATACCGTGCTTCTCAACGAATCCGCTCGTGTCACCTTTGTCGGCCCCGAAGTCGACGGTGGCAATATCTGCATCGACTTACTGCGGGTCGGACTCCCCCTTTCTTGATCGTCTTCCACTCTCATATCGATCCACAGAAATCCACATTGGAGCACGTATTTCTCGCCTCAAGAATTCTCTTTCTCTGTTCCGCTGCTGTATCCTCCGCCGCACCATTCATTGAATGGTTGGTCGAACACAAGCTACCCAATGTACCTGGTTCCGGGACCGCAATCGACATAATCGGAACCAAACTGGATGACCTTATTGAATTGATGAAAGAGGGAAATACCGCTACCAAGGACGCTATCACGGATTTACTCAAGTTAATATTCAATCTTTTTGTTCACTATCCTAAGGTCTCTGCGCGTTGCATGGCTTGTGTCAGTACTGATTCGCTTTGCAGCTCGTTGATTGCGAACTTCAGAGCCCTGAGGTTGCGATTATAGAGGGTGACGACAAAGTTATGGGTGACTACTGGAGCAATAGGTTAGACAGGTGAGTCTCCTCCCCTCAAGACTCTGTCGGTCTCATCTGCGTTTCCTCAGTCTTTTCCCACCACTTCTTCGTGCCTTCCATGTCCACTCTCCTTCCAGTAACAGTAACCCGTTGGAACCACCGCTGCCCCACATCATCCATTCTCTTATAATAGTCCCTGTTGTTCCGGTCAATCGAAATCTCTGGTTTGGGAAGCAACCCTCAGCACCTACGCTTCCTGATTCCGCCAGCTCATGTGTTTTATCAGCGGGACGACGCTTATTATCCCGCTCATCGGGATCCAGCTCTGAAATTCCAACGTTTCAGGACTCTGCGCTGCGCGCGTATGAACTGCTGGATGCGACGCTCGCCTACTTCATGCCAGGGGACGTTGGCTCCGATGATCCTAGCATCCGAAGCCGGCTGCCGGATGGGGAAACCTTGGACGATTTAGTTCCCCCTCTTGTTATCCTCATTACACGCTTTTGCCTGGGAGATGAGGACGCCAAAGTGAGGATAAGGAATTGGTTTATCCCACCCAACATAGATCGATCCAACCCGTTGGAGACACGGTCCGATCTTTTGGGCAGATGTCTGCGCCTCCTACAGAGCGTACACCACAGCCGACTGAACAGGGTGTGCGGGGAGATGTTTTTCGCAATGTGCGATTGTGACGGTGAGTCAAGCACGTCTCTTATTCATCATCGCTGCTTAGTGCAGTGACGTTAGCTATGACTTTATCGGGATATCTTGGCTACGGGAATGTTGCCGGGTTCCTCTTCCAGAAAGGAGTTTCTGCGCCACCAAGGTCGGGTACCTCAAGTGCACCAACGACCACTGCCACTGGTTTACCCATCAACCCAATCACCGGGACGATTGAGAGGGAGCATGAAGCTATCTCTATGACCGACGAGGAGAAGGAACAAGAGACTGAGAAATTATTTGTACTCTTTGAACGACTGGAGAGGACCGGGGCTCTGCCACCCAGTCGGAACCCCATAAGAAGGGCAATACAGGAGGGCAGGTTGGGCTAACTTAGCTACTGCATCCTTGGGTTATTAGTGTACACTATCACCCGTACCGCATGGTGTCACATTTTGCATGTCTGATGGAAGTAGCAACTACTACATAGGTGGACGCAAAGGAATTTCTGACCGAATGAAGGATGCAATCAATCAAAAGTAATCTTCTGGCCTTCAAATTGTGTAATACCACCTGTCCGCGCACCTCGTCCTCTTCCCCTTCCGCCTCTATCTCCACCACGACCACCACGACCACCCCCGCGACCACGGTCACCCCCAAATCCTCCACGGCCACCACCAAATCCTCCACGGCCACCATCAAATCCTCCACGGCCACCACCAAATCCTCCGCGGCCACCACCAAATCCTCCGCGGTCACCACCAAATCCCCCACGCCCCCGACCTCCCTGCAATTGTTTTCGATACGCCTGTACATGAAAATATCATAGAATAACGCACCTGTCCACCCCCGCGGCCACCAGCACTATCACGCGGTTGCGAATAGTCTAACCGGATTGACCGGCCGTCGAGCTCGAAGCCCTGAAGCGCTCCATGAGCCTTCTTTGCGGCTCCGACTTCGCTGAACTCCACATATGCGAATCCTTTTGGTTTTCCCGTATCGCGATCCGTAGGTACACGGACACTCTTGACGTCACCATGTTCACCAAAGGTTTCCCATAATGTATCCTCGTCGACCCCGAAGCTAAGATTGCCCACAAACAGAACAGCTGACGGTGGACTGGTGGTGTCGCCGAAGGTCTGGGCGCGTTTTTCAAATGAACTTTTCTTGTCCGGAGGATTAGTCTTGTCAACATTGACAGCACGTCCGTCAATCTCTTTCCCGTTTAGTGCGAGGGCTTTTTCAACCGCGTCAGCGGTCTTGAAGTGGACATAACCGAAACCGCGCGAGCGACCAGTGTTGCGATCCATTTGAACGTGGGCGGATTCGACTTCACCACACTCGGCGAATTCTTGAGCTAACCAATCGTTATCGACGTTCCATGAAAGTCTGCCAACGAAGATGCTCCTTATTTCTTCGCCCGAGGTCACAGCGTCGGCGCTGCCATTCGCAAGCTTGGCTTTTTTTGGTACCGCGACTACCTCGCTGTCAGCCTTGCGTTTTTTGTTTGCTAGTAATTTGTTAACCACTGATGATTATCCAACTAGGCGGCAACGAACCTTCAGCAGACACCTGCATCTGCTCCTCATCGCCGTCACTCTTACTAGATTCCTCGGAACTCGACGCATCAGATGAATCCTCAGAGCCCGATGTTTTTTTCCCTAACGACACGTCAGAGATCGAGGGTCACTCCGCCCAGGGAAAACGCACCTTTGTTAGGAGATGTTTTTGCCGGCAAAGATACCATTTCCTTATTGTCGTCGTCACTATCGCTCGAAGCACCAGACGAACTATCCGAAGAGTCGGCAGCCTTTTGTACTACGGAAACGTTAGAGTGTAATGATTGCTTCATGGAGAGAGAATGCACCTGTAGTCTTTAGTGGAGATACCTTGCCCCTGTTACCAGTGTCACTTTCTTCCTCAGAACTTGATGAATCATCCGACGAGTCCGCTGTCTTTTGTACTACGGAGACGTTAGAGTGTAATGATCGTTTCATGCAGAGATAATGTACCTGGTGTCTTCACGAGTGATGCCTTTCCCTTGCTCCTGGTGTCACTTTCTTCGCTCGAAGATGAATCGGATGAATCATCCGACGAGTCGGATGTCTTTTTTACTAGCGAGGCATTGGAGGCAATGGATTTTGCACTAAGAGAGGACGCACCTGACTTGACGGGCGAGGCTGCCTCACTGCTGTCGCTCTCCTCACTGGATGATTCCGAAAGATGTTTTGCGAGTGCAGCCGCTTTGGCGAGTATTTTCCTCGAAGATACCGGTACCGCCACAGGCTTTTCCTTGATCGGATCGGCCTTCTTTGAGGCGGTTTTTTTGGTGCTTTTGTCTGTCTTCGCCATCGCAGACTTGACCGACTGGCAGTATGACGGTAATGACCTCGGATGATACGAAATTTTGGGTAGATCACTACACGTGACTACCATTTGAGGGCAGGTCCCGGCGGGGCCTACTCTCCAGCCGGCGCGGGGTCATCCACACAACCTTGTAATGGATAACATTTTTGACGTTATCGTTCTCGGTACCGGGTTGTCAGAGTCGATCGCAGCTGCGTGAGTGACCTCGGTCGTATCTACCACCTACCTGACCGTCCTCAGTGCCCTCGCCAAGGCGGGACTTAAAGTCGCCCATGTCGATCCCAATCCATACTACGGTGCTGATGAGGCCACCTTGACAGTAGACGAACTGGTTCAGTGGGCCGAGACGCATTCAACGAATCCCACCGAAGAGCCCGTACAGTATCGCGTCGATTATATGTCTCCAGACCGTCCATCCCACCCGAAACAGTACTCAATTTCGCTATCACCCTCCGTTATTCCATCCGTCGGACCGTTCATATCCTCTGTGATCTCTTCTGGTGTTGCCCGCTACGGCTCATACAAGCTCTTGGGCCCTGTTGCGATTTACCGCAACGGCACGTTCCAGAGCGTCCCGCAGAGCAAGGAGAGTATCTTCCAGGACCGAAGTATTCCCCTAGTTGAGAAACGTCGCCTCATGCGCTTCCTGGTGTTTGCCTCTGGGGAATTCGAGAAGAGTCCCGAGTTTCAGGGTAAAGAGGATACGTCTTTCGACCATTTCCTTCGCGAGTCCTTCAGCTTAAGCCAAGAGATTTCTCAAGTGATCATGTTCTCCCTCGCCTCTTGTAATTTCTCTGGAGGTGAGACGACAATGCGCCCTTTCCCTCTTTACTCACATAGCTACTTAGAATCAACAACGACTGCGTTGCATCGCGTGCGCAGCTGTCTAAAGTCAACTGGGCGGTATGGCTCGTCGCCATTCCTTGTCGGTTATTATGGGGGATCGGGAGAGATAACCCAAGGATTCTGTCGTGCCACAGCTGTGAATGGCGGGGTCTACATCCTCGGCCGGAAGATTTCGAACCTTGTCGTCAACGGGACCCAGGAACCTGAACGCTTTTCCATCGAACTCGAAGACATTCCTGATCCGCTTCGGTCATCGTGTATATTGTCATCGATGACCTGCGTTCCTCGCTGCTTGCGATCGCGTGTGAATCTCATCTCCTCCGAGTCCGATGTGCCCGGCACGGCCCGATGTCGAGTACACGCTGTGGCCCGCTGCATCGCTATCGTGAACGGTACCATCACACCCCCTCGCTTGTACGGGACTGATGATATCCCCCCTATCGAAGGACAATCGGATTCATTTCTGGTCGTGTTCCCCCCTGGATCGCTTGACGGTGGTTCTCTGACGTCATCTGTCACTTTATTGACTGCGGGTGCTGGCACGATGTCGGCGCCTTCAGAGACGAGTACGGCTTTCCTTGTTCAAGCAAGATTGGTGTCTGACCGACATGAAACAGATATCATCTATCTTTCGATGCCTTTGCACGAACATGGCAGGTCCTCAAAGGAGCTTCTTGATCCTTACTTGACTTGGATCCTCGATTCAAATCCTACATGCCAATCCGTTTTCCAGCTATTCTATATGCAGTATTTCCCCCTTGCATATAATCCGCCACTTGAAGATCCTATATCCAACTTTTTTATTCTTCCACACTTGCAGCCAGACGTTTTTCAAGCTGTTGACCAAGCAGCACATGATGCTGAAAACGCTTTTTGGTCTGCTGTTCAAGTAGTGGGTTCGCAAAGGACTGGTGATAGAGACAGAGGTTCTTGGATGGATTGCCACATAGATAGCATCCATAAGCAAGATCTTGAGTAGTAAGATCCTCCAGACAGACTCGGAACTAAGTAATCAATCATCGTAAAATTTACCTTTTGTTTGAGGTTGTCAACTGGTTCGAGACTTCTGCCAACTTGCGGCAGACTTTCTTACAGAACATTTTTACAACGGGACCAGGACAACCGAAACCAACGAGAAAATGAAAAAGAAGGGTCGTGTCTGATTCATCTTCTGAACAGGACTTCCTCGTCCTCGTCAGACGCGTCGACGCCGAACAAGACCGCGACCATCCCAGTCCGGCAGCCAAAGCCGTCGGAAAACGTGGATGCAGATAAAGACCATGAATCACCCGAGGATGACACAGATCCAGATGGGGTCCAAGACACCGACACCGACACACGCATGCCGTCGTCCAGACCTGGACGCTCCGTTGAACCTCCTCTACAACGCGACTCGCCGCCCTCTTCGCAACCCAACGTGAATGTTCCATCTTTCCAATTCCAGACCCAGAGAGCGAGCACGCCCTCGGGAAAAGGTTTCGCAAGTTCTGGATGGCATGTATTGCGGAGGGTTTCCTGGACGATCTCGAGGAGATACGCAAGGTGTGTGCCTTCTGAGGGACACTTGCAGCGTTTTCCGAGACTAACTTCGCGTTCGAACTTCGTTCGTCGGTGGATAGGAACCGAATCTTGGCCCATCGCGGCTGGCCGTCCTCATAGAGTCGCTTGCTTCCGGTGCCGACGTGTTCTCTTCGAGCTCTGTTGGCGGTTGTGTGAATGAGATAGAAGTTGTATTGGACCAGCTTCCATTGCGCTCTTCCCAACCAAGTATGTATCGTCAAGTTAAAACTTGCTACTTGTCACGCTAAAAATACTTAAAACGCTAAAAGTGCGTACCTTTGGGTAAGACGCTGAAGCTTGAGACTGTCGTCCATGGCCCTTGTGAGAACGCCGGGGCGGGGGCTGGACTGGCAACCGATTCGTAGTGGCCCACCTTCTCTCATCAGCAAAAACTCCTAATCCGAGTCAAATCTAGCAAGGCCTCATGCACAAGGCAGAAAAAGATCACGCGAGGCAATCAAACAGTGTCAAGTACATCTGTGACGCGCGTATAGTCAAAACCCATCCTAGCGAACCGAAGGGCGAAATAAGATTTAAAAATACAGGTAGACGAGCGGAACAGAAAAACATAAACGAGCACGGTACGCGAAAAAAAAAAAAAAAAAAAAAAGGCTTCGGAGCGCTCAACGCTTGGGCTTCACCTTGCCTCCAGGCTGCTTGCTCGACTGCATCATCACCGTCTTTGCCTCTTTCGGTTTATTCGCCGATATGAACTTGTCTCCACCAATGCCATATTCGTCCCCGTTTTTGGTCTTGTTGTCAACCTACGGTTTGTTTACTCAGCGGTCATATCACAATGACCAAAAACGGCGGGGGTAGGATAGGTAGGATGCAGACACGTACGTCAAAGGCTTCTTCGAGATCAGGCGCAGGCCCCCCTGACAATTTCAATTTCTTTGGCGTCTTGCCCAGATCCATTGCTTTATAAAACGCTATGGGATGCTGGCTCTCGCACCGACACTGCACGCGCGACCGTCAGTATAAAGGACCGAGAGACGCGCGGAAAACGTGCCTGCAAGCCTTGATCGCATCGGCGTCCTTTTCCATTTTCTTGCGCGTCTTGTCGTCGAGCGCGGCGCCCCCTGGACCGCCGGGCGCCACGCGCGTCCCGATGAGGGCGAGGAAGTCGTCCTCAGAGTGTGTTTTTAGACCGTGTTTCTTGATCGCGGCGAGCTTGGACGGGCCGGCGCTGTCGCCGAGGACGTTGTAGGACGTCTTGGAGGATGGGTGGAGGGTGGCGCGACTGTGATTGTGATTGTGATGGAGCGACTGAATGACGGAGGGAGGCGCAACGAGGTCGATGGTCTCGTCGCGGGCAAAGGAGGCGAGCTCAGCGGTGAGACAAAGGAGAGGCCCGAGGAGACAGTCGGGTGATTTTGGCTCTGGGACGGTCTTGGAACCGGTTGCGCGAGGACCAGCGTTTGCAGCGACCCAAGTTGCCACAGCACAACTTGTATAGTCACTAATCACTCCCATCGCTGCTATCGTCCCCGCCATCCTTGTCGTCCGTCGAATTCTCCTCTTTCCGAATTGCTTCCAGAGCAGGGTTGAACGCAATCATAAGACGGAGTAACAGAGTGTACAGATGGTATATCCAGAAAACATGCATGACCTAGACTACTAAGTGTCAAACTGGGGTGTGCTTCAACAGCCGTGAAAATGCAAAGACGTGTGCTTCGCAGATGGCCGCGAACCAAAATTCGTACTCAGACTTGTGTTGCTTGATAAGGTTATGAGCGAGCTCGTGGGCGAGGGTGAAGAACCTAGATTCAGCGATCTTATCTACACTGAAAGAGAATAATACATATGGAGATGGAACACACCACGATATTTGGGCTTCCTGCGAATCATCTTTCTGAACGTCCTGGTCGTCTGAGGTGTCCAGTATCAGCGCTATATCTGCTGTGGCACAACAAGGTAGTACTCACGCCATGCTTCGAAGTACCGCAGGTTAAGGAAGATGCTTCCGTCCCGATTGAATGCAATAGGCCCTCTGGAAACGTCATAGAAAACATGTAAAGAGTGTCGACGAGAGACCGTATAACTAAGCGACTGGGGCGAGGACATTGACAAAACGAGCAAGTATATCATGCATGTTGGTCATGAACGCGTCAGCGTCGGGAACATCTACACAAAGCGGTTCTCGTCGTTAGGGTCTTCGGATCTGTGATCACCAGTCTCCGTTGAAAACGAATTACCTTCAGTAGTAAAGTCCTTCACGTGGCCCATTTTTCCTGACACGTCCGTTAAGTAGTTCGAATAACGACGGAAGCCCAAAACTCACCACGACGTGTCAGTTTTCCAACCAGTCGAGATACATCACAGTAGCCCACATAGGGGAACTCCCTTCCACCTTTTGGCGGTGATGAAGGAGCTTCCCTCCTTCTGGATTACGCATTGCCCTGCCTACGTTTGCCCCTGAGAGACAGATCAATAATGCCAATAGAAGTGCTCGTAAAACTCACGTATATAACTCTGAGGTATCACTTCATGCGGAGTCCTGATGAGAGGATGTATGATATGAATCCGCCCAATGGTCAAACGTACCCTGAATGCTGGAGAGATAGAGATGTAGCATTTTGGATGGTTCCCGAGGCCGTTGCACGCGGAACAAATCGACGTGTAAAGTTCTGGAATGGTGTGCGAGCATTGTTTGAGGCATGGTCGACAGAATGACGCAGCAGCGTGAGTGAAGGAGTATTCCCTGACGGAGTCAAAGATCCGTCAGGCGCGAGGTGATTTGTAGAAGACTCGGCCCTTGCAACAATAGTACTAGGGCCGGTCATCACGCGTCATGATGGATTGCTCGGATACGTGATTCGTTGCACAGATGGTCGTCACCGCTGGTGGCAAGTAGTGGCTGTTGATCCCTTCTTCCGTTAGTCCTAATTCCTCTGGCTGTTGTCCATGATGTTTGGGAATCTTGTCAACTACGGAAACAGCGTGGACTCCCTGTTAGGATACTGTTGGCGGATAAGGCATACAGAACCGACCATCATACCCTCTTCGTTTCAAAATATCCAAGGGCGTGGAAAGAATCGTCAGGCTGGTACGTCGTAGATCTGTCTGAGTTCAGTAAGGTAAGACTGGTCTTTACGGCAGTAGCCCACTGGCAGTGCTCTTTTCGAACAAAAACTAGCCGAGTCGAATCTAGCAAGGCCGGCCACAACTTGAATGCATGAGGCCTTGAGGCGTATCAGCCTGAGCTGCTCTTTTGGCCGAAAAGCGAGCCAAGGGCTCGTACTAATTCATAGATACATGTTCTGTCAAGTTGGTGGACTTGCTCATTAATCAAACAGTTATCTCCGACGCGCGTATATTCAAAAACGTAACTAGCGAACCAAAATTTAGGCAAAAACAAAATTTAAAAATACGAGTAGACGAACGGAACAGGCAAACATAAACGGACCAAGGTAGCAAACAAAACGGAGCACTCAACGCTTGGGCTTCACCTTGCCTCTAGGCTGCTTGCTCGACTGCATCATCACCGTCTTTGCCTTTTTCGGTTTACTCGCCGATATGAGCTTGTCCCCACCAATGTCGTCTTCGACCCCCTTTTTGGTCTCGTCGTCTGACGCCTCTGGTATCTCGTCGTCGACCTACAGTTTGTTTACTCAGCGGTCGTATCACAACAACAACAAAAGGATGCAAACACGTACGTCAAAGGCCTCTTCGAGATCAGGCGCA
>JBBPQL010000399.1:0-27909 GCA_038092515.1 Boletus subparvulus | reverse complement strand
ATGTCATGTCATCCGTCCAATCCGCCGCTCTTCCGCTGGTATGCGGAGCGAATCCGAGTCGCCAGATTCGACTCTTTGGATGCCTGTGGCTTACCAACGGCGCTCTCTGTGAACTGTCTGTCAAGGCGGACAGGCGCAGCATCATCGAACATCTACAACATGCCCATGGTATCAAAACGGGGGAAGAAAAGGCCCGTAAAACATGTTTCTGGGAAGGTTGTAGGAAGACCTTGAATAAAGAAAGCCTCCCGCGACACATCTTGGCGGTCCATCTTAAGAAGGGAGTACACTGCGCTGAGTGTGGGCTGCCCTTTGCTCGCGAAGACTCCCTCAAGCGGCACCTAAGAAAAGGTCAGCATAAAGTGCTTCCTGGAAAGCGTGCGGCAAGACAGCCCCCACGAAACCATGCTGGGTTGTAATAACCACGTCCCAGACGGAGAGCACCGGAACCACCGCGGGTGGAACCCGTCATACGTATTTTACTTCAAATTCCCTGATCCAAAGACCTCCTTTCACAGTTGTGTAATGAAATCTGTGTTCTGGTGTAACCCTAGACTAGTTATGACTCTTGATACGACAAACTGAAACCATGGCCGATTTCTCGCTCAGCCAAGCAAGATGCCAAACTTAGGGGACGAGACTAACACACGTTGCTTGTGGATATGGACTTGAGCTATCAAACAAGGAGCTCCGGATTCCACCGTCCCCAGCACGCGATCCAGAAGAGGCCCCACGATTGCCACGACCAGGGGCTGCCCGCCGTGAGTGTTGACGATCGATGGAATACGGCTGAGGGGATGGATATATTGCAGCGGCTGTAGGCTCGCTCGCTCAGGCCGACGGAGATAGACTTGAGATACTGCACAACGAGACCCTGGTCCTATCGAACGATTCAGAAGCGACCCCATGATTGCCACTATCGAAAACTGTGGTCTGCTGTGAGTTTTGATGATCGATGGAATGCTGCGGAGGGGGTGGATCTATTAGATAGGCTGTAGGCTGGCTCGTGAGGGTCGACGTTGCTTGTGGAGATGGACTTGAGCGACTGAACAAGGAGCTCCAGATTCCACCTCTCCTAACATACGATTCAGAAGCGGCCCCATGGTTGCCACCACCGAAAGCTGTGGCCCGCTGTGAGCCTTGGTGATCAATGGAATGCTGCTGAGGGGATGGTATAGGACGGAGTAGATGTTGAGTTGGTCCTGTCCAGCAGAGGTGTTCAAGAACAGAGGCAGAGGGGATGCAGCACCAAACTTGCTGTACGCAGGAGGGGGACGTTTTGGAAATTAGGCGTCGGCAATTGAAACATTAGGGTTCACTTCTGAACCATCTAACACGATAGAAAGATTGGAATCGCTAGAACGGAAATTTCAATATAACCGGAATAAACCCACTTTGGTTAAGGGTCTCTAGAGTAGATTGGAAACGATCGGGTTGTGGGACCACTTCATTACCACCATCAGCATCTGGGACAGTGTGCGTGAGGGCTTTCCGCTGGAGATGTGGGAGAGTCGACGAATTGCTCTCTGGAGTGAGCTGAGGTTGGTATTGGACTGTTCTCGGCGGTGACAAAGCTCCAACATGTGGTAACAGATCATGCTGCCGGTTCGGAGCCATTAGATGCAAATTTTCAAAGGTTCGAGGGACCTCGAAAGGAATGTCGGGCGAGAACTGCTCTGGTGACAACAGGGGCCCGCTCATGGCAGATTGCAGGCTGCTTTCCCCCGGCGACATTGGCATACCGCGAAAAGGTTGCCAATGAGGGTAGGGTCGTAAAAAAAAAAAACAGAATAGATGTCACTAAGCGCTCAGCAGAAGGTCTCCCCTAAACTGGCGACCAGCAATGCTCTATGAACTGCTAATGCTGGCCATCGATCGGATGGGATTGTGGCCGGCGAGGCTTATGGCCTTTTGCCAAGTTGAGCACAACAACTGCATCACGTCGAAACTCTGACCATGGCGGTAATAGTGATGAGAATGAATTCCAAGTCAATAAAACAAGAGCTACCTGAAGCAAAACATTTCCAAAAGAGTATACATCACTCTTGGTAGTGCAATAAAACACTTCTTCGGGGTTCGAAGAAAAGTACTCTGGCGCGGCCCAGCGCACAGTACCGGGGCGTAAAGTAGACGCCTGCAGGTAAGCCAAAGCTTCTGGCATTTCTCCAACGAGAGAAGCATAACTGAAATCAGTCAGTCTTGCATTGTACTTGTCATCGAGAAGCACGTTGTTCTGCCATACAGTCAGACACAAAAGTAGACGTACATCTGTCAGACCTACGCAAGAGAGATCACCGTGTACAATCGAAAGTGAATGTACTGTTTTCGTTGTTTTCACCGAAGATTCATAGGATGAGCTGATTGCATACGATATTGTAGACCACTGGCAATACCTAGCAGCTAGCGCCATGCGGAACGATCAAGCTCGAACTTAAAGCAATGGAAAAATACATGGGCTTACCAATTGAAGCCGATGAGTAACCGTGAGCCCATCGTCGTGCTTCAGTAAGAAATCCTGCAAAGTTCCATTGGCCATCCATGAAGACACTAGAGAGGCGTTTTCAAGTCTGCCAAACCCAGACACGGTTCCCAGGAATGGAACGATGTTGGGGTGGCTTAGCCTCTTCCAAATGCCCAGCTCTCGACGTATCATCCAGAAGTTGGTCAACTTAACCCCACCATCGAAAGACAGCTAAGATACTCTCGCGGATCTGCCATTTCCAGTGTCTTCTTCTGCTACCGTAAACTCGAACCGAAAAGATTTCACAGCAACCTGGGGCCAGATTCAGGTCTTTGAGTAAGACGATGAGAAGGCTCGGACCTCCCTCACTCCACATTCACTATGGTATTGGCAGCGATGGACATCGCCAAAGCTTCCTGCTGCGCAATATTGATTGTCGAATTTTGTGATTCGCCCTGTGAGATCTTGCGGAACGAGTGAATGTATACGGCTAGAAGGATAATCCTCGAGCCTGAGTGGGCGTGGCATCTTTAACTCGCGAGTATATGTGCATCATATTAACCCTAACCCTAACCTGCGTGTAAACAAACCATGAACGGGGTCGGGTTGTCTGGGAATGCCGTCTGTTCAAGAACAGTCATCCTCTGCCCCTCCCCCCGAAAATGTCCCCCACGCACTGTTGCCCTTCTTACGTTCACAATCCCAAAACACGTTGACGCGCTTGTACCAACGTCCATCATCGTGCCTCTCGATATTTCGGTAGGTTCTGTTGTCCGAGCAGCTGGGGAGTGAGGCACTGAGGCGCCGCAAGCCTACTCGGACCTCTAGAACGCCAACTCATCATGAATTCGTTGTGGCTAGAAAGCGCGATTCCAACGAACACGATGACTGCCTGGGTAGTCCCAGAGGGAAGAAAGTCAGTGCAGCCTTGTTTCAAGTGACGAGGTACTCAGAATGCGGTATTTCAGATTGTACGACGACGCTCTGGCGGAGATGATTGGACTGCACATCATTCAAAATTCTCCAGCGAAACTCGCGCTCAATTCAACTTTCAAATCAAGCTTGAGGCAGGCCGTTACGGGAGGGTAAGTGGGCAGAACTCTGCGATTATGTCGACTGAAGAGTGGCATCTAGGGGAACTACCGGCAGTTTTGGTGTACCAGCAGACAAGGACGACAAGCGACATCCTACCGCTATCGACACTCTCGATGGTTATGCCTTGGAAAGATGGGAGGTGAGTATTCAAGTCTAGATTTCATCATATACATATACCCACCCCATGTCACCTGTTTAGACCATTCTTCACTATATGGTATCATCTGGCCAAGGTCAACTCCCAACGAAACCCTCACAAGGCGTTTTATATCTGCTCCAGCGTAGCGAACTGATGAAGAGTGTCCAGTGAGCATCCAACCAGCCTGCATGGTAACTGAGAACGCATATATTTTCAGCGGTTCTCCCCTTCAGATCACGTCTTCAGGGTTCCAATTTCTTTTGCACTCGCCACATGATCAATTATGGAGCCTCTTGCTTCAGTATTTGCACATGGCAGAGGTGTGTTCGACTGTATGCACACCTCGTCTTCTGACCGGTTGTGCATCGCACTAGGAAAGACAAATGGACCTGGTGGAAGTCCTCAGCTTTCTCTTCATGCTTTCGACGATGGAGCTCGGACGCGTGAGTCATACCATCCTAGTTGTAAGCACTGTTAACGTCAGTGGATACCATATCATTCTGACACCTAGGAATATTCTGCGGACCCATTGAGTGAAACACAAAAGGCGATGCTGGAAGACCTCCGTGATTATGGACTCGTCTGGCAAAAAAAGGTTCAACCATTCAAATCCTTTATGTGACCCTGCCTCACCCGATTTCAGGCATCATCGAAGCGTTTCAGTCCTACCCGTTTGGCCACCACGCTAACCTCCCTTTCACCTCCATTACCTACTTCGAGTACTTCGGGAACTATCCGGGCAAGCTCTGGGACATCCGTCGCGCTGACTACGGGGGCAGGACAGCAGGGGTTCATTGTCTTAGAGACGAACTACAGGATATATGCGTACACTGGTAAAATGGTCATCGCGGACCCCCTCAACCGCGCTTATGTGTTGACCCTTAGACAATCCCCTCGAAATTGCTGTCCTAAACCTATTTATCACAATGAAGTACCGCTTCCCGAACTTAGTGGTTGGCATGCTCACACGTGAAAGCGTGCGGAAAGCGCTGAGCAATGGTATATCCGCAGACCAGGTACGTTAGCAATTCATATCAGGGGTATCAACGTGTTCACCGACTGCGACGTTCTAGATCATTAGTTATCTAACGACCCACGCTCACCCACAAATGCGGAAGAATGTAAGGCGCTCATTAACTGCGTCGCTGCAGGAGGTATCTCACTCACGTACGTCATATCCGCAGAATCCGCTCCTCCCCGTGACGGTACAAGACCAAATCAGGTTATGGGAACTGGAAAGAAACCGTCTCAAGTCTGCGGAAGGTCCGTTCGCACCGCGCCCGCATGCGCAGCAACGCTTATGTGTACGAATTACATATGGACAGGTTTTCTCTACAAAGATTTCGCTTCGCAAGCCGATTATGAGTACGTATTGGCATACGCCAAGCAGATAGGGGTCATCCTGTGGGAGAACGCCGTGAAGCGGGCTTTCTTTGGGACCCTCGAGGGCCATTCAAACATCAGGGCATTCATTGAGAGGCGGACCGGCGGAGGTTAGCCACTGTAGGCAGACCCAAGCGTTGAATGAAGACATCCGAATTCTAAGCGATAGTCGATTGAATGGTTGTGCACATGAACATTATGACCCGTGCTTATGAGGCACCCGAGCAATCCACACGATTATGATCAACGCGACCTTTTTGAAGCAACTCCACCTCAAGCACCCGACTACCCGAAGCTCGGGATGACCTCTTGCACGATAAGCGCACCGTTATGCGACAAGGATACCACCGCCGACACTTCATTAAAGTTTGGCAGAACGAAACAGGGGACGGAGGGTCCGATTGTCCAAAACTACGTACTATATTAGCTACTGTAAGGTCATCATTAATGCACATCGGCAATTACCCAAAATACAACAAAGATACATGCATACCAAGTCGTAAATACTCGTGTCATGCAGACATAGATGCTGTGATTACTTCATCTTCCTGGCAGAGAACGAAGCCACCTTCGAAGCCAACGGCATGCTCGTTTGTTGCAGTGTCACGCCAACGGCCAACGAGGCTGCGTTCATGAACGTAACCTTTAAATACCCAGCGGCCATTGTTGCGATTTCGATTGTTCATCTGATCCGTGATGAGGGTTGGAAACGAAAAAGTGGAGTTAACGCGCCACGTACCGGAATTCGAAGGAATACAACCAAACCGTCCCAGGGACGAATTCTCCCAATGTATGAGAAGTAGCCCCAAGCTTCCCCTTGTCTCTCGCACGTCTACACCAAGGGGTCGACGAACGGACAGGACAGGAAAAAGGGCAAGAAACCCACCTCGCCGGTGATGATAATGTCCCGTACACCGCTTAGTAGATCCTCGACGAAGTCTTCATATTCATCAACTTCTTCTGTGTCTTCCTGCATTGCAGAATCCGGAACTTCTTCGCGGTACCACTCGCGGTCTGATGCATTGGACAGCCGCTCACAGGCCCTGGTAGAGTAAGGGGTCCTGCGGTCGGGATGGTACGTCTCGTACCACGTGTTCTTGCCCGTACTAGGATCAAATATTTCCAGACCATCCTGGGAGCCACGCGGAAGTAAGTTACGATTGAATGAAGTGCGTAAGCCTTCCTCACAGTGCGACGAGTGAACTCCAAATCTTGGGGGAGCCAAGCGTTAAAAATATCTTCGCCAAGACCATCACGACGCAGTGGAGCGATGAGAGGCTCGCTGAACGATAAACAATGGTGTTCCTCAAAGGAGCAGGACATCCTCTCCTGCATCAAAGGCACCCTAGAAGCAGGAATGCGCTGATCCGTGGCCGGGTTGAGATGTGCAAGCATATCAGGAACCTATAAGAATTGTCGGATGAGCGTTAACGTGGGGATTAGAACATGAAATTAACCCACAAAGATGCGACCGCTCCAGTTACCAACTAGTGCACCAAGAGAGTAAACAATGCCTTTGAGGGGTCGCTCTACGGCCGACGGTGTATGGCACGCCACCAAGCGAAACCAGTCTTTGTCAAGCCGTTCACTGGTGATGCCTTGGCTACGGTGGAAGAAACGGGTACGCGTATGACAATGAAATTCTCTGACATCCTCTTGCGTCAATGCAGGGGTTCTGAGATCTCGGGCAATTGCCTCTTCCCGCGTCGCTGGGAGAAGAGCGATTCGTGACGGAAGTGGAACCGTGTCCTGCCAAGCTTCTTGCCGCACAACAAAGTTTAACAGAGCGGCAGACGTAAGCGGAGGTACTGCGAGCTTGAGTTTGTGACCGAGGTAATGAATTTGAGTCATGAGCGGGGGAGGACCGGAGAAACCGGCGGGTTCGTCGTTCTTTTCACATAAAGGCAGGTAGAAATATATATCGGGTGCAAAAACCGAAGGATACTGGGCCCGGGATTTCAGCACGAACATGGAAGCGAGCACCAGTATAGTTCTCTACCTGATAGCCATGAACTAAAAAGGGGATAAGCGCATTCTTAAGCGCTGTACGTACTGCCGCAGATTCGACCGTGACGCTCTCTGGATGCTGGTAAGAGGGGACGAAAGGTATGATAGAGAAACTTGCCCTTGCTGCTTGACATCCAAAGGAGCCACACGGCCAAAGACATACCCTCTGGATCTGATAGACGTGGTATGGAGTGACCGGTACCCATTGCCGAAGGGAAACTCCTCAGAGCTACCGCACCGAGAACCCAGTCAGGCAGATTTGCCCAACCAAAGAGTTGCATTGCATTGCAACCGTCATCCTCGAGTAGCATCAAATATGCCTTCCAAAGGGCGTCTCGGTCGAGGCGAAGGGACGGGTTCCCATGCTTAATGTGGTTTAGCGCGATGAAGCGGCTACGCAGTTCTCGGGCTAAGCACGGAGCGGAGGTCCATCTAGGTGATAGTCGACGCTCGATAGCTTCACAGTCGAACTTGTGGCGAAAGATGCGCGCGTACAGTACGCTGTTGTTGGCGATGGCCAAGTGATTGTACAGCGTACGGCACGTAAGCAAAAGCGAAAAGAGGTTTACGGGTGGCCCTAGGAATGGGTCAACGGCCAGATAGAAAGCAATGTCGTCGAGAACGGAGGGGTAATGACTGACGAGCCTTTCGAGGAAAAAAGCGGAGCGCGTCATCGTATGCACGGTAATTGACAGGGGAAGGTGTTTCAAGGGGAAAATACGGGGGACGATGGGATGGGAGCGGGGATGATTTATTTAAGTTGACCTCGAAAACGCCTGAATCGGAGCGAATATGGGTTTGATGATAATCTACATACAACATTGATCGCCGCGACCTTCTCATCTTCCCCGTCAATTGAAGAGGGCCGCTTGAATGACCGAATCATTACGAGAAAGCGGGCATGGTGTCCCTGAAACGAGGTCAACGTGAAGCACTTCCGAGATTCACGAGGTCCTTGGACAGTCTTGTTATGCGGGGTCCAGAACCATAAACCCTGTCTGTTTCGCGGCAATCAGAGATACCCGCATGAGCGGGAAGCACTTGAGCTGACGGGCCGTCGGGATCCAAAAAAGGAATGTCTCCGGGAATGTCCTATGAGTTCAACGTGGCAGCCTCCCACGCTGCACACTCCCAACCCAGTCTCCGTTAGTTGCCCTAAGCATAGCACTCAACCGGCCGCATCAAATAAGGTCCCGAATCCCCGCAACACTCCCACAGAAATTCCATGGGGTCTGGGCGGTGACGCCGCCTTCATATCCGCGCAATCTGTACATGCCGCGGACTGCCGCGTCTGCCCATCATTCATGTTCGCCACAGGCACTGGGCAATAGATTTCGTTTCTCGCGTTTCCATTGGAACCGTAGTCAGGTGACTAGACAGGGAAAGACAACCATCTAGCGCCCTTTCATGAGTAAGGCTGTTAAACCTGAGACAACGCTGAGTTGCCATCCAGTTTCAAAGTTAAATTGGTATGATACCGTCGATTGAGTTGAACATTGGATGACCGGCGACTGTACTAGCGGCGACATGAGGTACGTCTGTCCAACATTCCACAGTCTTGTGACACGACCGGATTCATGTGCCAGCTCGTCGTAGTGCCAAGGTCACAAGTATCTGCCGTGATGCTGGTGTGACCGATTCAGCGCATCCCCTTCATACATGCGGGAAGCTAATTAGAATTTTGGGGTTCGAGCCACCAGGCTGTGTGGAGTTTGAACCAGTAGAACTGTGCAAAGGTATTTGGATGTTATCATGATAGGTGTGTTTGTGGAGCGATCACTTCCGCGTTTGACTGTGACCGATCTACTGGCGATCGCACAGAGTTTGGGTTTGGTTCATACTTCGTCAGTGCAACCCTTGATAAATGGCCATGAATCTTGCCGGAAGCTGATCTGCAAAAAATCGAGAGTGAGCACTTAATATACGGATTCAACGTGTTGACACTATTAGTCCCGAACAATCCCCACTTTCGCCAATGTTGCGGGCAGTTCAACGTGAGTTGTACAAACATCTGGACCATACCTAACCCCGAAGAGTCTTAGACTATTGTCCACAATGTCGGCAGCACATGAGATGATTCCGACCTTGGCCGTTGAAAGAAGGACGATAACAGTGGTGCATATACAGTGTAGGCCACATAATTTGTGATAACACGTCCTCAGTTGCAAAGAAGGGTACTCTAACCATTTAGATGAGTTTTCAAACATTAAACCTCGATTGCTACCTCGATAAATCTACCTTCCGAAAAGTGAACGTGGTCGGAGTTACCTGTATCGCTAACTCCGCGTTTCCCTTTCTCCCCCGACGCTCGATCAGTTCAACAACCAACCTAGGCTCATGGTTGCCCATAGTGCCGGTGGGACTTGTATCTTTTCACAGAAAATTCAGCCTGCTTTGCATTGAGGGCCCTTCTGTGATTTCTTTATATATGTATGAAGAGAATGTGAGTACTTGTGTTTCAGACTTGTAAGCATCCATATATGTACCGCCAACTTTTTACGGATTGTCTTGACTTGCCAGTCATCAAGAATATCGGGCAGCCTAGAGGCACTTCACAGTGGGAAATGTGCCAGTTGCAAGATGGGAACCCGTTGGTTCGATGTGGTTACGAACCTACGGTGCATTTGAACTGTGGCATTCCCAGACTCACGCGCCCTCGAGGTCAATGATAACTGTATAGGTGGGCATGCAAACATTATTTTTCACATGGAGCGGTCCGTTCGCAATGACTCTGAGATGACATCGCTGATTGGCTGTCAATTGGTTCCTCTTCCCCTCGGCCATTGCCTGTGCCTCAAGACGTATCCGCTCTCGCACTTCACGCTGGCATTCCCCCGTTCCCAACCCGTCATATAGGTCACTCCAAATGATGGATTTTCCCCTGGATTTTCCTGCTCGCAGAACCCCCAGATTATCAGCTATGTGGCCAGCCGAAAGGAACTCCCCGAGCCCTAGAGGAGCGAGTCCTGATATTCATGCTTAAAGAGGCAAATGGTGGAGTTATTTATAAGGATAAAGGCATCGTTCATGGTGCCATGACTGCAGCCAGACAAGTACACTTCTCGACAGCTACCTTGAACTGCCATTCAAGTACATCCTCGAATTATTCATCTCTCTTGACGACCCCTGTACAGACAACCTCTGGGTCCAACTCTTGACCTGCACTTGTACCATCACCATCACCATCACTGATCTCGTCTTCAATGCCTGACTGACTCCTCCATCAAACTGAATGACATTCCCTTGGTCGAGTAGGTGCCAGCGTCACCGGGGTCTTGTTCTGGTTCTGGTTTTGGCTGATAATTTGGATCATGAGTGACCTCAAGGAGGTCCTCAATGAAGCCACCACCAAATACTGGTGTTTTGTCATTTCGTTTGATGGGCCAGTCATATCTACCAGCAGAATTAACTTCGTACCTGAACATTATGTAATCTAGAGGTCTTTAGATTTACGCCAAGAAGTTTTATGATGTTTTTCGATCTGACATCTGCTGGCCCAGAATTCTGACCCCAGAAGAGGTACTGCCCATATGTGATAGACACTGTGGGCCAAATGCTGCATCACGGTGAACGAATCAGAAGGGATTGTTGAGCCGTAAGTAGCATATCCGTCAACACGAGATAATGATAGAGGCGAGTGGCGTTCTATGCCATGAATACATTCATTGAATGCTACAACTTGGAGCATTCCAGAATGGAAGCTGAAGCCAGATGGGCCTAAAGCAGGCAGGTTTACGGAGCCCCTCTTTTCCGCAGAGGTTTCCCTGACAGTTCAGTTTTCCGTTCTTCTCGGTATCTAGATCAGATTCGCAGTGCACAGCATTGAAAGTGCTGCGGCGGACGGCATTCACTGGCAGTGACTCAATCGATATGACCTCTCTCGTAGCGACCGTTGGTTTTCTGAACTTTGCACGCAGGCCACCATACATGACCTTGTCAGGGAGCACGGAGACTTTCGTTGTGCTAGGCGGCGCAGGAGAACCATGCGCTCGGCGAGTGTAATGCGGCGTGTTATCTGCTGTCAACGAGACCCCATTAGTGGAACCCCCAGGGAGAAATCAGTGTACCACACCGTCATGCTTCTGTGAAACACTATCGTACATATCGTGGGTCTAAAGTGCTAACCTAAATTATCAGTCTCCACTGGCAGTAGCGCTGGTCTCGAACATAGGGTATGTAACAAAGGTCTTCCAGTCACCAGATATTTCCAGAATGTTCCCCCACGACCCACCCTCCCTCCACGCGATTCCACTAGGAGGCAGCGGATCGGCGAGCGCGGCTGAATGACTCGGGGACACTCCAGCCTGACATTTAACTCCTTTCTGACGCGCTCCGCTCGTTTTTTCTTGGCGTTTCGGTCGATTGCGACCCGCAAGATAGTATCCAATCAATGCTCATGATCTTCGCCTACACAAATCAGAATATTCGACGCCACCCATATTACCCTCCGTTGATCCGTTATGACAGATACGATATGACAAACCTTGCTGTTAGCCCACTGGGCGTCTGATGCATCTTCACACTGCCCGTCGGATTCGTTGAACAGAAGAGTCATTTACTTACGGGAGCAAATACCCATGACGAAAGGGCTACTGCAGGGTTGAGAACTTCCCTGAGACCGAGTCAGCTCAACAACTCGGGACTACGACAAACGCGCGAATTTATTTTCTCATTAAGAATAGCACAATCGTCGAAATCTCCTTTTTCGTCACGATCCGTCGTTTCAATCGGAACTCTCGAATGAGTCCTCAATGAGCGACAACTTCACAAACATGTCTCCAAGGACTCCGGAGAAACTTAATTCAGATAAACACAAAGTTAGGTTCGTTAATTGGCAGCGGAACACGTTGTCTCGGCCATGATCGCTCTCCCGAAACTCAGGGGCTGCAGTCTGTGGGATCCCAATCAGACACAAGGGCTGCATCGTTACCGTCAACGTACTGGGTTCGGTGGCAAAATTGCGCACTCGGAACCACCCTTCATCCAAGGAATACAAATGTTCAACCTCCGCTTTCTACAACTCGAAATCACTGATCTGCGTGTTTGATGTGATCCGTTTCTTGTGTGATGACTTGGGTAAGGGTTAAATATTTATCCCTGCATCCTCCGTGCAAATTACAACGATTGAACGGCACTCCGACGGACCTGCTCACATACCTTTTGTCGGGGATATCTCAACAGCATCTGAGCAGGCTCTCTATCGTAATTTTTGGAAAGTCCCGTTATCGCGGGGTGGTTGAACCGCATGGCCTCAACTGGGGGCGCCCATGCCTCTAACAGGATGCCGCGTCGTGTGCAATCATTGACGACGTCCGTCCGCGTGACAAACGGATGGAGATCGACCTACATGTCTCGCAGGTGAGGTGAATGGCGTACAAGCCCAGTCTTGGGCCAAGACGCACTTGATCCACGGCCGGGTCAGGTAAGCCCTTGCCCAGCAGCTCCTCCATACGTCGCAAAGTTGCTTATCCGGAGTCCCGATGCTCTCCGCCTTGCCCTCCTTCTGGGCTTCCGCAACGGCTTCCCAGCTCTCTCGACGCACCTGTTGTCCCCCGAGGGGGCTACGAGCGAGGCACGAGTTAATGTAATCCAAACCACATTCCTTGAGGGTTTTTTCGGTCGCTTTGACCACGTTGACTTTACCATTAATTGTTCCAATTCAGCTTGGACGTGTAGAAGACGTCGGATCGCTGGAGACCGTTGTCATTGAATCGTTGATGAATTCGCGGATAGCACGCCTACGCCCCCTCTTCGTTGTTGTACCAATCTGCGGAGTTATGCCGGGAGCGCTGGCGTTGAGGATCGTGCGCTCGAGAGTTCTGTATACTCACGATGTGTCGGTAGCCTGCCTGACTCGGCGGGTAGTTTGTCAAATTCAACTTTGATCTCACTGGCCCGGCCCCCGACGTCCGAGTCGTGGAACAGACTGACCTCGAGTGCCCATCGCATCGCCTTCAAGTTGTAAGCTTCGTCGTTACCCGGATCTACGCACCAAACCCCAAGACCGGGATCTCATTCCCGTCATTCAACTGAGGTGTTCCTATCGCGTTAACCGACCGTCCAACCGTGACGTTCACTTTGTACCTCGATTGCAACCACTGTCATGGTTGTAGAAAAGTGCCATGCTTCAGCCTGGACGTACTCAAATTGGACTTTCATCATCACATGCCTAGGTGTCGCTCAGTGGTCACTAGAAACCATCATTCATAATAAGGCGCTTCATTGAACACGCAAAAACGAGACACCGGAGTCTTCCGAGTTCCTGACTTAACACAGCACCGAGCGAGGGAGAATAAAATAATGTATTATCATCCAAGGCTATTTAAAGTCGTATAACAAGAAATACTCCACAGCCGCATCTGTAACAAAGTTGGTTAGTAAGACAGCATAGAATAACAGCAATGCTCGCTGCGCCAAAACGGATCAGACATCCAAAGGAAGGTGCTTATTGACCCTCATCGCGCCGACCCCCGCTTCCCGCTCAGCGCACCACAAGGCGGCCCACACTTGGTACATGCTTTTGGGTTCACACGACTCAAGGGGGATTATAAGCGTTCTGCATTGGAGGAGTACTCCGACTGGAGGGCGCTAGAGTGGAAACTGCGAATAAACGGAATGCTTCATCACGCGAAGTGGCGCAGCAAAGCAACGTGACACAACCGGAACAAAAACTCACCCGTTTGATGCATCGCCGTCGATCACGGTGGTAATGTGTAGCGTCGCCTGATTGGGTAGGACATTAGTAACGAACATTTGAAAGCAAAGGAATAACAAGAGTCAGACAAAATGGCACTGGCAAGTACACTGTGCGCTCCGGAGAGCGCTGTTCGTTGCGAACGAACTGCTCTGTTCCTCGGCATGGTCGTGTAAGACGGGGAAGAGAATAAAGTCATCCTGAAGAAAGAACAAACCAAAGAAAGATACTTACAGAGGCTCGAAATGAAGACAATGATGTTCGACGCGATGAAGAAAATTTATATGATACGGTATGTGTGGCTGAGTTTGTGAATGGTCTGTGCGCGATGATTACATAATCATTTTATAAGGCTTCCGACGGCGCTCTGTATCATGGACTCCAACGTCAACGACGACCGGAAAGCACTCCTCGATATTGAAGCTCTGATGCCCGCATTGGACTCCCCGATACAGCCAGTCATTCCAGAACGCCGGCGTCACGAATCACCGGACATCATTGACATCGATGCTCTCGATGCCGACGATATTGTTTATGTCGGCTCCGCACGCCCTAGCCAAAGGAGGCGTGTTGCAGAGGATGGAAGGGCTGTTTCAGTAACCAGGGAGGTTATCCATGTCACTGACAGTGAAGATGACAACGAAATTCAATTTGTCGGACATAATCCTGCTCGACCGCAACCTCCGCTTGGTACGTTTCGTATCTTATGTGAGTGTGGCACACCCGCTAACTTGGACAACAGTCAGAAGACAACGCATATTTTCTCCTCCACCCCCTCCGCAAATTGGTGGCATCCCTCCGGTGCCACGGATCCCCCAAAGGTTCTTGCCATTGCGTCATGGCGCACCTCCCGGACTTATCATTCCCAACGAAGACCCACTCCCATTCGAGGCTGAGTTGCGTCCCCCACCGCCCGCTGAACAACCACCACTCCCGGTTCCTGCTGCTCCTTCTCATCATGTCCCATCCATGGGCTTTGGTGGCGCATTAGTGGCTGGTGTCCGGCGAATCATGGGCCGACGTCACTCATTCCAACAGCTCGAACGCCGTAATGGCTGGGGCGTCTCCGGTTCATTCATCATGCGATGGGATCCCTTCGACTTCGCAGGCGGAGAGGAAGACGATTTACTAGACGGGGTAGACGACATTCGTTTCTTGGGTGAAGAGGACCCCTTCGCCGCTGGCAGAGTGAGAAGTCAAATAGAACGCGCATTCAAGCATCGCGGCAGCAAGGCCGAACCTGATTATAAACCCGATTACACCCATCCAGACCGGCCATTACCTGGTTTCACACACGATTTCTCCCTTTCGCCTTCATCCCCCTCTGTCACCGAAGATGACGAAGCTTCTCCAGCGCGTTGTGCTAGCGGTAGCGGGACTCGACTATGCGAAGTCACCCTGGTATGTACTGCTTGCCGTGACCCTCTTGTCGTCGGAGCCTCCGATGTTGGGGAGGATCGCGCCAAGCGGAAGCTATGGGGCTTGCGCTGTGGCCATTTACTTGATGGAAAATGCATTGAGAAGTTGATGAAACCTGCTCCACCAACTACGGACACAACCGGATCAAGCAGCGGGAGAAGAGCTACAGAGCCGGAGCAGTGCCCACCGTCGCCTAGTCAAGATACCGTGGTTGTTAATTCAGATCCAGGTTCAATGCGGTCTCGGTTACGCCCGCGTCGTGGGATACCAGGACCACCTCCTTCGGCTCCCCACGCTTTGCCTGCCACCCCCTCAAGTGGGCGCCGCGGTGCTCCCACTGCGGCTCTGCTAACTCACCGAAGTAATCGCAAGGGGAAAGGAAAGATGAAGGCTCCTACCGTAGAGGTTGAGCACGAGTGGAGTTGCCCAGTCAGTGGGTGCGGACGCGTCCATCTCAGCCTGATGATGTCGGACGGACGATGGACGATGGATGAGAAAAGAGGTGCCATTGCAGTGTTTGTATGATTCGATGGTGAGCTTGATGTACATTTACGTGTCCTAATTCTTGGACATGCATATCCTTTTTGAGGCTGTAATGTTGGATGGCACCGCCATTCCTATAGCATACCTTATATCACATACGTATTGTAGCCTGAATCTTGCACGCTTACAGTACTTGCCGGGTCAGTTCTTCGACCAGTGGGACGCATGTCCGGATCCCAGTGTGCACGAATGCTCAAAGGCACCGGATCTTGCACCCCAAAGCAAACTAGCGCATGGACCGCGGTCTGGTAGACTCCAATTAATGCTGGTTCTGTAGCGATTCTCTAATCCCCGAGGCTGCCAACGGGGGGTGGAGACCACATGTCCACGATCGAAGGTTTGGTTTTGCAACGTGTCTCTTACGGCTCACACGCAGTCTATCCGATACTGTCTTTTCTGCCTACAATTACTATCTCAACCAGCAGAGCACGCGTCCTGCGCATGCCAGAACGGACAGGACACTGACTGTTCCGTGCCTCGTGATCGATATGTCTGTCCCCGTTGCTTGATATTCATCTGTCACCGTGCTCGCGTTTCGGACAGGCTTCCGCAGGACTCGCGATTCTAGCCCTTCCCTCGTGCCCAAATTATTTTGGCTGGCCTCCAGTCCTTGTGTCCTTCTTGCTTCCGTCTGGCTTCGTCCTACTGAGCGAAACCGCCGCAACTATGGGTGACTGGGCCAACTGCCATGATATCTCTGTCACCCCGCGACGATACATGCAAAGACAATGGAAGAGAAACAAGCCCGTAAGTCGACGCTATCCTCGGTACTTTATCGGTTGATGGGCGGATCGATCTAACAAGGCTGCACTGTCTAGCACCTTCCACCATCCGATTCGCTCCCGGCACTGCGTCTCTGCCCAAATCGCCCTTTGTTTGTATGTGCTCAGTGTGGCTTCGCTAATGCGTGGATCCCCCTTTGTCTGTGGTGCGAATGGACGTCAGCTGAGGCAACGAAACACTTCGAGGCAAACCTGCCAAGGCCACGCCGACTAAGTGCACCCTCTAGGGCCGCGCCGAAGAAGACTAGACAACATCCTCGGAGAATGTCTGCATACTCTACAGTTTCAAGTGCAGGCCCTCACACCCCTCAGAACGAGCGAACATCTTCAATTCAATCCGGGGGTGTGCCTGGTATTACGACAGTTTTGGAAGCCTTTCACCGTGATATGTGTCACAACGAACGGCGGCTGCTGGACCCACATAACGTTGAGGTCGTGGATCGCGTGGCTCTTTCTGTCGCGTCCACGAAGTCCCACAACATTCAGAAGGGAACGGTCGACGGTGGCGTGCATCGAGTCGCCACAGCAACCTCGATAACGGTACTTCTATCCTGCTTCTCATCCATGTCCACGTTCGATAACGGCGAATGTACTGATCTGCATTGTCCTCGTGTTGTGTAGCCACCGCTCCCGACTTCTTCCTTTCCGAACGTCCCCGAACCCAAGGTAGAACTACACAAGCACGATTCCGAAGATCGGGATTTGAAGAGAGACTCAAGACGCCTTCGAAGGAGACTTCCAGCTCTTTGCGTTTATCCTTCGCCCACGCGCTTTCGCGCCTCGTGCCCCACAGTTGAACGTTTGGGACTTGACTACGCCATGAATACGCCAGCTATGGACTCTGTCACGTCCGTGCTAATGGAAGCATCAAGGATGCCGCGTAGTACAGGCTCGATGGATATGTCGGATGCCGGGCACTTGCACTCGACGCCATCTATCTCTTCATCACAATGTTCCCCTAAACGCGGGCTGCGCAGGACCAAAAATATGACGCCGCTTCCGCGCGGATCCTCCCTCTCACCTCGCTCCCGTTCTCCTTTGCGGGGGAGTGTGGATATATATCCAACGTCCGCAGTGGAAGCACGACAGTCACATGCTCTATCGCCGACGCCTTCTCACGATCATGATGCCTCCCCTGTTCGCTTGGGACACCCGAGTCGACCGTATTATTCTGCGATTCGCAAGGACATGTCACGTCCAACCAGCCCTGTCTTCTCTATAACCGCTCCTCGCACTCCCTCGCCGATCCCATCGCAGGTTGATTACGTATCAAGAGGGACGAAGTCTCTCGACTGTGGTGACCGATCGGGTATCCAGCATGCACGAGAATTGCGTCCCATGTCGATGGTCTTATCTGGACAGTCCAGCATGTCACCAAACGCGGGTTCTGGATTTTCGCTCAGCGGGGAGATGGAGCTGCGGATGAACCTAGCGCGGTGGCGACAGGAGGATTCAGATGAGCCGGGTAGCTATCACTTTCGAGAGACGAGTCGATCCCCGACAAGGGTGAATATGAAGCGGAGGGTGAAACAGCTTGGCAAGGGTTTGAAGGAACTCGTACTTGGGAGGTCGTGATTCGTGGCGACTGGAGGCAGGTAGAGCATATCATGATGGTACATTTCGACAACTATGGCTTTAAATGTTCATTTTCCAATTACTGGACGGTGATGGGCTGGCCATGAAGTCGGAGGTAAGGAGTTCCAAGAGTTTGGACGTGGGAGTTGTAATTTCTGTCGTGCGAGCCTCGTGTCTGAACGTTTCCCCAACGAGGTGCTCTCGGCACACCTGCAGTGCACGGCGCCAATACAGCCAGTACTCGCCTGTAGCCCGCGTCACCGCAAGGAACCCATTCTCTGGCCCCAACTATATTCTCTCTTTTTCTTGTGAACTTTTCGGATTCTTGCTCCATATCTTTTTTGCTCATGATCGGTCGAAAGATTGTCGACCGAGTAGACCAAGTTCTTGATGCGCCAGAGCATCACAACAACTGCTTCCTTCAACCACCACCCCTGCGGATCGATGCTGGTCGGCGCCCGACAGCGGGGATGGTCCTCAATGTATGTACGAGTTCTGTCAACACTCTGGCGCGTACTAACAGGCGCGCGCGCTTGGTTAGGAGCGCACGAACACGGCCGTAAACCCCGATGATCCCGTCACTTCGCGTATATCTGCCCATCCCGTCTCGTAGGTTCTTCTCCCGTCAGAAGTCCGATTCACACTGACCGTCCGGTCAGCACACCCAATACCAGTCTCACTTTCGGCATGCCTAATCCTACTACCTATTTCCCGGCGCGTGCGGAATCCCCGTGCGGATCAGTGAGCGAGGCAAGTACTCGCAGCAATCGCTATTCCGTCGCCGAGCAAGCCCTTGCCAGCGCACTGAAGAGCAGCGAAGAGGAACGTTCTCCCCTCGAACTCCAGATTCGTACCTTGCAACAAGCCACCGTAACCCTGAGTACACGTGCCAAAGAGGCCCGGGAACGTGCCGCGAAGCTCAAGCTATCCCTTACGGAGAGAGATACTGAGCCAGACAAATACGTCGCACTCCAGCAGGAACGCTGGATGGAGGAAAAGCGGCAATATGCGGCAGACAAGGAGGTGGAGATGTTGACACAGCATCTGAAACAATTGAAGGCGGATCGAGGGTCGGACCAACACGAAGATGAGAATCATGCCTCGTCCCCTGCCCTCAACAACGAGGTAAAACGGAGTGCCAATCTCGACCGCTTTTTTGATTGCTCTCCCACGAGGACATCGTTCAACCTCAATCTTAAGTGTAGGCTCGCACTTGACCAGTCATTCCCACGTCGAATGACAATGAGCGACATCTCTCCCCTCCGCCTCCGGCCATCGTCTGTCACCCCTCCTCTGCGACGCCTCACCACGAAACATGCGCGTCCTCTGTCCATGGCTGGTGAGGCATTCAATCCAATGAAACGTCCTTGTAGACCTCGTCCTGGTAACTCTCCCTCCGATATACCCCCGCTCACGAAGGGTACAGAAAATAGCGCAAAAGCGCGCTCTGTCTCGGACCGTTCGGTGTCCTCCCGCGGTTCTCGCCTAACCGAAGCGCCCGACGGCTCCGAAGGTCGTATATCTACCCGACCTTCCACACCGCCGTTATCCGTCGCTTCGGAGGGCTCTTCATCATCGCAGGGCGTGGGTGATGAGACCGGGGGTATAGCCACTATAATCAGCCACGTTACATCTCGTACACGCTCTGAAATTCTCGCGGACCTGGAAAAGGATGTCGTCCACGTGCCAGATTATGCAGTGAATCTCCTCGGGGGATTTGACCTTATCCACGATGAATTCCCTCTCCCAGATCGGGAGCTCTTCATCAAGCCGAGGGAGATGAAACCTATCGAGGTTGCTCCCCCACCAGAACCAGCGGGCGCTCCTAGGCCGTCCGAGGAGTCTGACACGGGCCCATACACGTCATTCGCCCTGCCACCGTTCACAGTTGAACCGTCGTGGTCACACCTTTCGCTCAACTCACCACCACCTACTCTCCAGATGCATCGCCCTTCTCTACAGCCCATGACGCCAGACTCGGCATCGTTTTCCCGTTCGAGTACTCCCACCACTCCTCGGCCGTCACAGAGCTCCAAAGGTCCTCGACCTCGTCACTCACTTCTCTTTTACATGCGGAAACACAGGGAGAATTCGGATGAATACAGCCCGGTTTCATCGTCCGTTCGTGTGGAGAGCTTGCCTGGGAACAGCCCAATCTCAGGAGGCACACCAACGAAGAAGCGATTCTCGTTCTTTTCGCGAAAGTAGACGGACTGTGCATTTTATGGACACCTAGCTTCGCCACGTATGCATGACACCTCCAACGATTTACTACTTACCATCAACTAGCCTGCAATCTATTACCTCAGCGCGTAGCATACACATCTTCGGCAATCATATACACCTAGTACCCTTACAGTAGTATTTGGGTTTGTGATATCTTTGTGATCGCTGGATAAATAAGATAGACTTCTATGTTGGTTCAATGCGTTGTAGCGCAGAGGGGTGGGGGGTTAAAAAAAATTGAACCCGACCCGGATTGAACGGATGACCTTATGGAATCACTCTTACGAGCTGGAATCATACGCGCTACCACTGCGCCACGGGTTCCTTGCTGAATTTGGTTCGAATATCTCCGTGTACTGATACTTATTCGGACCCACCAAAAAGAAGTTCAAGTTTTAAAGGACCTCCTTGAAAAATTGGAATGTCTCTGAAGAAAAACACGGCGCGTAAAACTTCCGGGAAACATGTGTTGTTATGTGAGTGTAATTTCGCTCAGCGCGTTTTGGAATTAACAATGTCGTCTTGCCGTGGTTGGATGAGTAGCATCTGCCCTGAGTGCTTCGCCGGCACCCAAGCTAAGATCTCAACCTAAACGTGTTCAAGTTCGTTCGACAGCTACTGGTGGTACGTCCCCGTCAAAACTCACCTACCTTGTGTCACGTCTACCAGGAACGACCGGTTCACGTTCCAAGTCCTCACCCCTCAAGTCGATTCTGAAACGTCCGAACGGTGCCTCCTCCTCGCCAGGTATGCACATCGTCTTTGATCATCGACCATCGGATTACTAGGACCCAGCGATGCAGCTTCGCTTCCCCCAACTGCGGGTTCCTCGTCCAGCAGGATAGTCGATGATGTTGTATCGCTTGGTAGACCATCTACCAGTGTGGCTGGTCCCACATCGGGACGCTTGTTAACCTGGCGACGACCGGCAGTCGAATTGGTCGACGTAGCGACTCTCGACGTAAGTACTACGGCTCGCGTTTTCCTTGACCGGGACTGAAGCGCGATCGGCGTCCTCCAGACGCCCATCTCTGTATGCACGCGATTCGCAACGTGGTTGGAGAATCAGCAGTGCGCGCAGGTCGATGCACTTTTGAGCGCCGTCGAACGAGACGGCAGTAGTTTCCTCTCCTTGGCCAAATCGGCCGTCATGTTCGACAATGCGCTGCGCGGCCATGCAGCCCCCACCGTGAACGGCGTCGCCAGTCAACTCGGTGAACATGCACGGACGTTGCGTGTCTTTGCTGAACTCTTGAAATCTAAAATTTCGGATGGTACCCTGAGCAAGGAATTGGAGACGGCCGTCCTTCGGGACGGGGAAGCTTTGTTGCGACTTGCGTTACGTTGTCTGGAGTTTGGTCAGGCTATTAGTGGTTCGGGCGGCACAGTAGGCAGTTAGTTCTCCCTCGGACGTCGTCTCTGCGCCTCCTTACTCTTGGATATCTCAGATCAGTGATCATCCTATTTGGAACGTGTATCGGTACAAGAGAAAAGGTGAATTCTATTCAGTCGTTGTAGCCACGTGCCCTCGATGCACCCTTTTTCACTTGGGGGGGTTCGATGCCTTGTTGTTTCCAAATCTCAATCTGACGGTCTTTGGCGACCTTGCCAGTTCGTTGTTTATAGTCTTCGACAGATTCGGGTCGCTCCCCGTGGGGAGTTGCCCTCAGGGCATGACGCCTTTGGGGCCAGAAGTCGAACGTCGCGGCATGCGTGACGATCTACTTTCCGTGAGATCGCAGCCGCCATGTATATCCCGAGTACTTACTCTGTTGTCCCAGAAAGCGATCGAGTTGGGCTCCCAGTGGAAGCGCACTTGGAAGTCCGCGTTGCTACTGATCTGCTGGAACAAGAAGTTCAAGATGGCATCCGACTCAGCCTTGGGAACGCCGACGATACGACGCGTGAAACCTGGATTGACGTAGATACTCTTCCAGCCGGTTACGGGGTGAACGCGGACGACAGGGTGGATGGTCTCGATGGGTTCGCGACGAACGTGGAGTCCAGCAGCGCGGGAACCTTCAGCCTGAGCTACACCGCTGTGGAGAGCGGTAAGGTCTTCCAAGTAGGTTTGCAGCTCAGGGCTAAGGGACGAGTAAAGGGCATACCTGTTTACGTGGGCGTACGTCAGTACGAATCGTTCACCTTATCGATCGTTAACCTACCCTGAACTCCACACGGTGTCACCCCCATATTCCGGGGAGGTGATGACTTTCAGAGACGTCGTGCTCGGGGGTTGGATCTCGTACGTCACATCGCTGTGCCAGAGTTCCAATTTCGAGAAGGCCGACGAGTCCGGACGCCGTGCGGCATCATTATATACGACTGTTTCAGGTGTCAGTGCTGGTTTACATCACACCGATAAGTTCGCGGCTGACCGTGAACTTCCTCGAGTCCGGGTTCTTTTGGGACTGGGGTTGTCGCATGTTTGTGGAGAGGACCAAAATACCTCGCAATGTCAAGTTGTTCGCGAATGCTCAATTCTTGGTCTCTGAAGACTGTCGCGAGAGTCAGCGCAGCCGAGATGAATATGAGCACCCTACGAACATACGACGCCTCTCTCGGCAACCAGCAGAGCACTATCGAAACCCCGTCAGTCCAGTATCTCAGGAATACTGCGGGACGGACGGACAGCTCATCTTTCTGTGCAGGTGTAAGCTGCCTCAGATCGATTCCTGTGATTTCAGTTCCGATGGCTGGTGTAAGGTGTTGAACCTTCTTCGCGGCACCAAACAGTGCTTTCTTCTCTGGATCAGCAAAATGACCTCGGTCGGTGACCTCAACCTCCTCGAGTGGTTCCCAATTGACGACGGGGAAGTGTGGCTGCAGTACATCTTCGTCGTTATTTTTTCAGACCAGACACAATCTCACTCACCTTGAGAGCAGCGTACTTGTAGGTGTCGTCAGCGGCAGAATCGGCAGTGGGTGAATAGAAAGGGTTGAAAAGCTGAGTCCCGTCGGCTTGTTTCTTAAGTTCCACCACGCGGTCGACGTGCCCGTTGTTGTTCCCGTTCGTCGCTGCAGGAGCCATGATATACAACCTCGTTGGAAATGGAAAGAAGGGACACTGGGATGCCCATCTAATTGTATGTAACGTTTTATACGCCAGGGAACCTCCGAACTCATATCCAGCCTTGAACAAGGCTGGCGACAGCCGAGGGGGAAATGGCGCAACCACTTGCTACGGAGCGGACATGTGAGCCAGAATTAGTCTTGCCTTCGCCATTCTAGTTCCATCGCTATAAAAGGCACGCACTCTGAACGGGGCAGAACGCAAAGCTGATGCAATGGCGTGCTGCCCGCCATGCATGACGGTCATCTGCTTATCATCTGACTCGACAAGCGCGACAACATATCTAGGCTCGATACAGAGTGGTGAGCCAAAATCCAGCTATGATGTGGCCTGACCAACTTGATCGAAAAAATGAGTCCAGACAAGTAACCTATAAGTGTACATGTCTCATTGGTATGAGAGAAAGCGCGATTCACTCGCGTCTGTCGTCTTCTTGAAGGCCATGACGCAGAGCATCCATGCGAATATACCTCGGAGTATATGTGGAGATACGGTTGCCGAATATTATTGTCGGCCCGGCGTGGAAAAAGAAAGTTAAACTACAGTCTAATTATCAAAAGTCTAATGCGAGTCAGTAAATATGGGCGTAGACCTGAAGGTATAGCTCTATGACCTCGTATGATGAGAATGACTGTCTCTCGAAGTAAGAGGTCTGGTTCGGGCAGACCAGCTCTATGATGCGTATGATTCCGAGACAAGAAATCCGACCAGACATGCATCTAGCATAAAATCCACGTTTACCCATGCATGCGTCAGCGCTGGACGGTATCTCAGTTCGATCGGCAAGATACTGTGGATGTGAATCTCACAGAATAACTTTGTTCCATCCCTCCCTGCCACTCGCATGAGTTCTTTCTCACCACCTGGGTGATATGGGAGATACGGCGTGATGTTGTACACCTTGCCGTTGATAGCCGTCCAAGCGTCTTCCTTCTTATTGTGCATCTTGAGCACGGACGGTGGGATGCGCAACAGCGTTTCCACACCCTAGTTTCCATCAGGAACGACGCCCTATCACTACGAAGCGAGCCGAGGCCAAACACAAAGGACGTACTCTTAAGTCTCGTCCAGACGATTTCAAGCTTGCCCAGTCCAACGGACCATACCCCGGTGCGAGCACCACCTTCCTCGAGGGCTTCTTTGGCCGTTGGGTAGTGCCCATCGGCGCAAGTAAGGACGACGATGTGGTCTGGAGTTTCGCCGGTGGGATGCCAGGCTGTCGACTGGCCAAGTCAGGGAGAGGCGGTGGGGGCATCAACGCATCGTCGTTCAGTATTATAGGAATATTTTGAGATGCGCTTGGGGTGGAGGATGGAGGGGTTGCACGCTGGGCACTGTTCAATGCTGGGAACGCGGGTGGAACGTCGTCTTCGCCTGCTGTGCTCGACCCGTCATCTTCGTCCTCTTCTGCGAATGACCCTGGAATAGTCGTTCGGATCGATACAGGCGTTGGCGTTGCGGTGTCGAGTGAGAACCAATTCCGTAGATAAGACATTGTTTTCACTCAAACTGGATGATGGAGATAGTTGTATGTTTCAGGATGGCATGACATAGCCTAGATGTGACTCCCACAGCACCGCCCTCGGGCTCACCCCTTCGCTTTCGCTCGGGTTCCAGCAAGGCCCTCTTCAGCGCCAGCTGCGGTCCTGTGTAGGGTGACTAGACCTTCCTAAAAATGGTTGCAAAGGGCGCAGGTGAGGGGACTATTAGCTCATGGACAACCGCAGTGCACGCATGGCATGATCGCAGCGAGCAACTGCGCGCCGCAACCACTCAAATACCGAGCACCCAGTCAGTGAAACGACACACACTCGATACCATGGTCGACGCCACCCACGAGCGCAAGCTCGCGCTGCCAGGCGGTCGTACGCTGGCCTACGCCACTTCTGGGAACGCGTCCAGCACGACCGTTCTCCTGTATCTCCACGGCTCCTTCACGGTCGGAGAGACGTCCAAGGTCTCCCGTACCATCGCATCCAAGAACGTCCACCACGTCTGCCCCACGCTCCCCGGTTGGGGGAAAACGTCCCCGCCTCCTCCCTTCACCTCCTATGTCGACTGTCTTACCGGCGACATGACTACCCTGCTAGACCACCTCTATCCCGAACGTGAACGCAGGAGAGACATCAAACTTTACCTCTCTGGGGGGTCTTTCGGCACGGCCCCAACACAGATATTGTACGGCGCCCCGTACGACAAGTTCCCGTACGGGCGGTGCATCGTCGGCGTGTTGCTCATGGGATCAGTCACCCCTTTCTGCTATCACAAAGACTATGCGAGGCACATGACGTGGGGCAATTATCTATTGGTCGGCCCCGCTACCCAGTGGCTCCCGGGCCCGTTTAGACGCGCCTTTATCGATCTTGTCGTGACGTTCGGACTCGCGAAGAAGATGTCCACGGTCGACGGCGCGGAAAAGTTTCTGCGGGGATTCCTTTTCGACAAGATGGACGAGGCAGAGAGGGAAGAGTTTGCTAAGTGGAGGGCCAGGGAGGGCATAGCGGAGGGTGAGACAGAAAGGAGGATGGCTACGAACGTCGCGCGCAGCGTAGCGACGTCCTGGGAGGGTTTCAAGCTCATGCCTGTTGTCCTGCACTCGGACTGGGGATTTCGGCCCGACGCATTGGACGAGGAGCATTCTCGTCCATTCGTCATGCTGGTGACAAGTGCTGAGGATGAATCAGCCCCTGAAGCGTGGACGCAGTACTTGGCCAAATCTTACAAGAACACCAAGGTCAAGGTGCTTCATGGTGGACATATCTGTATTTTGTACCACTTGGATGATGTTTGGGCAGAATTTTTGGAAAAGGTAGAGTAGAATTGTTGTCGCTGAACAAATGCAAGTGCTATCGGAGGTACAAGCGTTCGAGATAGTATCAATGCCCCCCGTCTTCGGCTGCGGTCCTGGGGACGCGAAGGCAAGGGAACCTGCTCAGCCGCAGTGCAGGCATGGCATGATGCTACCACTGAGCAAGCACGACACGGGTACCTGAGCCCTAGACTTCGCAGCGACCGTTCGAGATATCAGTATTTCCTCTTCAGCTGCGGTCCTGTGTAGTCTGGTGACCAGACTAGGGCGAAGGCGTAGCTCATTGACAGCCGCAGTATGATCGGGGCGAGTAACTGCGCGCCGCAACCACTCAAATACTGAGCACCCCGGGCCACTGGCAGTCAGTGAAAGGAGATAACATGGTCGACTCCGCGCACGAGAGCACGCTCGCGCTGCCAGGCGGTCGTACGCTGGCCTACGCCACTTCTGGAAACGCATCGAGCACGACCGTTCTCCTGTATCTCCACGGTGCCTTCGCAGTCGGAGGAGTTTGCTAAGTGGAGGGCCAAGGAGGGCATAGCGGAGGGTGAGACGGAAAGGAGGATGGCTACGAACGTCGTGCGCAGCGTAGCGACGTCCTGGGAGGGGTTCAAGCTCGTGTCTTTTATCCTGCATTCGGACTGGGGATTTCGGCCAGACGCATTGGACGAGGAGCATTCTCGTCCATTTGTGATGTTGGTGGCAGGTAAAGAAACTCCTGAAGGTTGTATTTGGCCAAATCTTATAAGAATATCACCATTCGTGGTGGACATGTCTCTTTTTTATACCACATGGAGGATGTTTGGGCAAAATTTTTGGAAAAGGTAGAGTAGAATTGGTGTTGCTGAACAAATACGAGCCATCGGAGGTACAGGGTGTCGCAAAACAAAAGATGACAAAGGAGGTATCGCAAGTAGCCAATGAACGCAAATAAATGAAAGCACAGTAGATCAATCATGAAGTTCCAGCTCTCTTCTGACTTGGGAAATGCCGCCTGCGTCGGCAGATACCTTGCTTATGCAAGCTGTAGGCAAGGAGACTCGAACCCGTTTGAATTACGATCAGAGGACAGGACAGTAGCTATACGATGTGTGGCGACATGATTAAGAAGTGCAGGATTCAGTACTTTTGAGGAGAATGACATGGAACGTTATCAACGAAACGGTGAAGAAACAGGTCCCAAAAAAGGAAGAAGTACCTTTGGAACGTTATTAATGGAACCAGTGAACAAACGGGCCGAGATTTCGTTCGGGGCGGCTTACATCTGGAAAAAGGAAAAGTGCCGGTAGCGCATGCCATAATTACGTTGTCGCTGTCGTCACTTGTAGTCAGTGATGTCAGTTCACATTCCGACCGTTGCCCACATTGACTACTATGGTAGCCTCCTGCCCTTGCAACATTGTGTACATACAAAATCGGGTTGATAAATGTCGACTACCACATAAGTATTGGTTAACAACAACAAATCTATTCAACCCCATGTACTCTGTATTGTTCAAATGTACGCATATTAATATACCTGTTCAAAAAGAAAGTGTCTGCAGTATTCATGCTGTCCCCATGACGCCAGCGAGGGTCGAGGGTGTTGTTAATCCATTTCGTATGGGTTAGAACATTATTAGCTTACATAAGCAGGCCTTATTTCGGCCTCGAAGTACTGTAGTTTTTCTTTAGTGACTACACTATAGTTTTCTACAGGTTAT
>JBBPQL010000398.1:0-27940 GCA_038092515.1 Boletus subparvulus | reverse complement strand
TTCCTCAACTGTCCTGTGAGATCTGGGGTAAAAGGCTGTTGTCTGTAATGCCTACTCTCTCTCAACAGATATCGTGGTCACCCTGGGTGTCTAGGGCGTGGACGTTCCAGGAGGGATTGCTCTCGCCGCGACGTCTGTTCTTCACCAATCACCAGGTCTATTTCGAGTGCAACTCTGTCCAGTGTTGCGAGTCCCTAGACGACTCCAATTCGCCATTCCATCTTTCATCAGACGAGGAACGGCGGGTAGCGCTCGATGCTGTGGTGCAGTTCCTGGAACTGCCCGGGAGCGTCATTGGTCAGGGTGTCCACAGAGATCCTTTTCGCCCTATTTCCGTTGATAAAGACGCACAGATTGACAGCGATAACTTTGAAAGATACCTGAGACTTGTGCACTCGTACACGATGAGAAAGTTGTCCCGCGACGCTGACTCGCTCAATGCATTTTCCGCCATATTGACGCGCCTGGCAGAAAACTGTTACAAGGATGGGTTTGTAGAGGGGCTTCCTGTGGAAGACCTTCCAAGAGCTCTCCTGTGGTTCCATCCTAGTCTGCCACGTCGCCGGGTTGACTTTTCGGCATGGTCCTGGGCTGGGTGGGAAGGCGAGGTGAGCGATGACGGAGTGCGTGGGGCACGCAATCCCGACAACGCGGTCATACCGCCATTGCGTATATGGAAAGCCGGAGATGATGACCACCCGGAGCTGGTATACAATTTCAACCCGACACCCGATATAATAAAGGAGCTAGAAAAGCTTCCCTCGCCAGACGGGGCGGACGACGAGGAAGACATCGACCCCCCGGAAGATGTTGAGGGTTCGGACTCGAGTTGGGACACTGAATCAGGCGATGATTCTGACGGAGTCAGTGAAGGTAGGGATGTTACACTGTGGCTCGGAATGGAGATGGCGGCTCACACCGGATGGTCGTCAGACTTCGATGATGAGGGAGAAACAGACTTCAGAAATGATCCAGTATTCCGGTTTGCGAAAACAATGCTCGAGGAGATCCCAGCGACACTTCCGAGGATCAAAGGACACGAACTACTAATCGAAGGAATCGTTATCCGGCCGAGTTTCCCAGAAACTCCGAATGACCATTACAGCGACAGTGAGACGGATGGGGATGACGAAGAAGACGCACGGTGCTTCGTTCGACTTGAACTTGAAGGGAAACCTAAACTACAGCTAATGAGGCTCTACGGTCATAACGCTGTACAATTGGCTGAGCAGCGAAGCAGCGATCAGCAAGAGTTTCTGCTTGTATCCCGGGAGACCCACTACAGAAAAAGACAAAAGACTCACAATGCTCTATTAGTCATCGATCGGGACGGGGACGTCGCGAATAGGGTAGGCGTGGCGAGCCTGAGACTCGATAATGTAAAGTTGTTGGACAGTTTGCGGCCAGAGAGGAGGCTGTTCAAGCTGAGATGATAGGGCGTATTCATTTCCAAGTAACTGATGCGTGCGACGTATTTTGCTACCTTGCGGGATCCGACGACTGGGGTCGAGGAGTAGTACAGTAATTAATGAATCCAACCCACTTCTCAGAGGTTGGTTTCGATCAGGACAGTGGTTGTAGCGAGGTCTTTGGGAATGTGTTTTCGTTCGTAATTGGAACAGCAGATCATGCAGATGCAGAGGGGAAAGGCCTGCAATCGACTGTAACTTGACTCGGAAGCCCACATTATTGGTGTCCTACGTAAGCGGAGGCACGAAGCGGCGTATGGATGAGGTCTGCGCGAAAGCTAAACGAGGTGGCACGCTTTTCTTCTTCCTGCCACCTCCACCAGCTCGCGCAGCACCTCACTCGCTGTCTTCTTTTCTGTTCGTAGTCATCTTACTACATTCTCGAACTACCTACGCTCTGCACACAAGCATGGCAGACCCCACTCGAGAATGGTGCCCGGACTATGCACTACCACAGTTCGACGATGAGAGGCTCGTCTTCACGGTAGACGGTAAGACAAACGAAGAAGCCATGGAAATTCTCAGAGCCCTGTGGACCATTCACCATGCCAGAGACATCGAAAGATGGGAGAATCAACAAGAAGCCAGGGAAGAAGAAGAGAGACAGCGCCGCAAGCAAGCAGTGCAAGCGGCGGAACAACAGCGAGCCCTCCAACTCGAGGAGGAGGAGGAGGTGAAAAAAGAGGAGAAGAAGAAATATAAAAACAAGTTCGCGCCTATACCGGACAAGCCGCTACCGTCCACAGCGCTCATCCTGCCTTCGCAACACGCGCTCTCTAAACTGCGTAAAGGAGATTACGTCCCTCTCTACCTTTTCACTAACAAGGGCATCCGCGAAGCGGAAGAGGATGGCTCCGGAGACGAAGACCTTCTCACCCTCGTCCAAACGGACAAAGGTCCCACTTTCCAGACCAGCGCCTCCGTCAAAGCGAAAAAACACAAGGTCAAAGACGAAGCGCTTTCCTGGGAGGAGTTCGGTGAGGCAAGCTACAGGATGCTCAATGCCATGAGACAACAGGACTGGCCGGTAGAGCGACTGGACATGTTCAGATCGTTCTGGTTGGCGTTAGAAGGTCATGACTGGAGACACGACCCAAGCGAGTACCACAAGCGCGCACTCCTCCTTTACCAAGGGAGAGTACACAGAGATTGGCACAAAACCCTTGGAACACCAGACGCTTTCCGGCTGATCCCGCTACACGTGGGTTGCCTCAATGACTACCATCAAGAATTGCTCGACAACGCGTATGCAGCCAAGATCGAGGCAGTGCGAACGGTCTGTAGTTTTCTCATACCCCGTAACATACTTCATCTAACCTCGCTACCTACCTTACCTCGTAACCCCCCCCCCCTCTCCTCCTTTCTTGTCGTCTTCCCATGCTCTATTCCCTATCCCATCCTGATGCCGCATGTGGGCGCTATTCCCATGCGGACCACCATCGGGACGCAGGCTTCCTCTCTCCTTTGACATCCCCACGGTCAAATGGATTTGCACCGCGGCGCTACACTCATAACCGCACCATCTCCCTTGATGCATCATAATCCCGTCCCCACAACCCACTCAGGCGTGTCATAATCCCACCCTTTTTCATAACCTGATCATGTCACGTACACCATGACGATCGGCGTGCCACATCAGGTCAATGAATGATATACGTCGTTCTCGGGCCAGACTCCCACGTCCAGCTCCTTCACCAGGGCCACACACTCACGCACCCCCAGCCTCTCCAAACGGCCCATATCCCCGCCATCCAGAGAGCATGTAGACATGTCCCTCCCCAAACGTCCTCGCTCCTTTCGCGCTGACTCCCAATCCTCCCCTCCCTTTCCAACCCATGGTTCACACGAAGCCCCAGCCTTCCCAAACAACATCCTACCCATCTGCGCTGTATGCCTTGGGAGGCACAAGCATTCCATTCCAGTCGTTTTCTGTGCGGCCAAACGAACCTGGAATGATCAGTTCGGCACCTTTGTCGAGCGCTTCAACAAAGCGCTACGAGTCAAAGACACTGGCGCTATCCTATGTAGCATGTGGCAGCGCGAAAGTGGATGCCACGAGAAACACGACGGCATGCACGCCTGCTCAGGTTGCAGAGGACTCACACATGGAGCTAGCTCATGCCCTCGAGCACAGAAGGCTTAGGCCTCTAACTCCCTATAAAGCCGATGCATGGGAGCTTGCACTACAACGGACAGGTTTGATTGATTGCTTCCCATCCATCCCAACCGGTTTACGCCACGGTTTCGATGTAGGATACCCTGTGCTTTCCCATGTACAAATCCCACCAAATAGTACCTCCCTTGCCGTTTACAAATCCGAATTCAAGGACATTGTAGATAAGGAATTAACTAAAGGTCGCTACATAGGACCCTTCCCCTTCTCCGAGATAGAAGCCTCCCTAGGCCCATTCCAATCCTCACCCCTCTCGCTGATACCCAAATCTGGAAAACCTGGAAAGTTCCGTTTAATACAGAATTTCTCATTCCCCATTGAGGCGTCGTCTCGTTTTCCCAACCCATCCATCAACCAAGCCATTACCAGGGACTTCTTCCCATGCACCTGGGGGAAGTTTTCGACGATCTTCCTACTGATTTCACAACTACCCATAGGATCACAAATCGCGACACGTGATGTAGCGGAAGCATACCGCATGATTCCACTACACAAGTCACAATGGCCAGCGGCAGTAGTGTGGGTATCTGACACAACGGCATGCATCGACACATGCATCGCATTCAGTGCATCACCATCATGTGGCGCATATGGACATGTAGCGGATGTGGGTGCAGAAATATTACGTGCCGACGGCATCGGCCCTCTCGATAAGTGGGTGGATGACCATTTATTCTTTCGTATCCCATGGGAACACCTACTCGAGTACAATGTGTCCAGAGTTCAATGGCACGCAGACATCATGCAGACCGGAATAAGGCACACAGCCTCGAGAATATGGTACAGCAGCGTCGAACACCTAGATGGATCAGTAGAGGAGTTCAGCGAAAGCTGTATGTTCCCTATCCGAGATCTTTCCAGCAGATTGGTTCGTTCAGACGAAGACGCCCTATTTACATACAACATCACTGACATAGACGAGATATCCCGTGAACTCGGGATTCCATGGGAAACATCCAAAGATCAGCCCTTCGCTGCGTCCACTATTTACATAGGCTTCGTTTGGAACTTAGAACAGCGCACAGTGACACTTAGTCCCACCAAGACTGAGAAGTACATAAATGAAATCAATGACTGGCTTGCGAGACGAGCACACACGCTCAAACATGTACAGGAGCTTTACGGAAAGCTCCTGCATGCGACATCCATACTCCCTCAGGGTCAAGCTTACCTGGTAGGACTTGAGGGCATGCTAGCAACATGCGCCAAATGGCCATTTGTACTGCACCGCCCAGAAAAAGGGATTGAAAAAGAACTGTGCTGGTGGAGAGACAGACTCCACAACGGTACAGTCATCCGTTCAATTTTCCCACCCCCACCTTTCCTTGACCTAGAAGCCTATTCCGATGCCAGTTCTGGCATTGGAATTGGTGTCACCATTGGAAACTGTTGGCAAGCCTGGCGTCTACGCGCAGGATGGCAATCCCTCCATGGACCCAAAGACATTGGATGGGCTGAAGCCGTCGCCTTTGAGCTCCTTATCCGCACTGTCGACACTATCCTTCCCAACGACAACCACGTCATACTCCATGGCGACAACACCGGTATCGTGGAGGGATGGCGCGTCGGCAGACATCGCAACCGTGCCGTCAACAACATATTCAAACATATCCACACTTTCCTCGATTCAGCCTTTCGCATTCGTGGCGTCGCAATGCGCTACGTGCCCAGCAGGGACAACTCAGCAGACAGACCCTCCAGGGGGCTCTATGACCCAGAGCGCTTTCTGCTACCGGCCATCCCACTTCCAGAACACCTTAGGGAGTTCCTCTCAGATGCCACCGACCCACTCTCCGCTCGGGAGCTCAGAGATCTCAGAGAAGGAAAGTACTCTACCAGTGCTACCAGGGTTTTCAACGAGCAGCGCACTCAGCAGGAGGCAACTGAGAGATCTAGAGCAGAGGCCCAGCTCGAGGACAAGCTGGTCCTCGACGTCCTCCAAAACGATAGACTCTAGTCCTGCCCACTTCGACTCCCCACTGCCTTCCCCGGCCAGCACCAAAGGTTCCCCCTCCACAGCACCCAAACCACGACCATGTAGAAAACTATAGTGTAGTCACTTGTATTAGCAGATTAATACATACCTGTAGAAAACTATAGTGTAGTCACTAAAGAAAAACTACAGTACTTCGAGGCCGAAATAAGGCCTGCTTATGTAAGCTAATAATGTTCTAACCCATACGAAATGGATTAACAACACACCCATCATTTCGGTCCACAACGTGGTATCCAAAGCTCGATTCCATGGTCAGTATCGCGTGGTCAATATCTTCATTATCGGCTGATCAATTGCCTCTGCCAGTCAGAGGACGGCTTCTTGTTTCCACACCGAGGCGACTGGTCAAGATTGGCAATGGCCTGGCATACAGTCGTTTGAGAATAGGACATATATCAAACAGATGCAAGCCTTTTGCTTCGTTTTTTGCTTTTTTAAAATTCCCCCCTCCGATTGCGGTCATTCATACAGTCACTGGTATCATGGCGCCTACAAAGTGGACTACTAGCGAGCAATCAGAGTTCTTACACAGCTGGCGCTCAAAATACATGGAGTTTACGGAGAGGAAAGATTACTCACAATTTTGGCCTCAGATGTACAACGCCTGGTTTGCTAAGTGGCCGGAGAGCGCGGTTCAGTTTCCTGGGCTGGACAGCCCACGGACGAACGAGCAAGATGTGGTGCTCAGCAAAGCTGTCGAGTCACGCAAAAAGGTGAGCCATCATGCCAGTCTAAAGATTTCTGTGCTCATTAAGTTATACGCCTTTTGTGTGAAGCAAATTCGCACCTGGTTTCGTTGGTGCGCTAATGGCTCACGTAGGAGTCGCATTGAGCAGAAAAAAAAGACTGCTTTTAGTCAGGCCCTAGAGCCTAAAGTCGGATGTCGACGCACTCATGCAGAACTCTATTCGCTAGAACACTACGAAGAACGGATCAAACCCCTCATTGACGCCAAGAAAGAGGTCGGCAACATCAAAACTCGTGGGGAAGCCCTTGTTGCTGCCCGAAAATTATCACAGGCTCTATTCGACGCTGAAGAAGACGAGGTAAAGAAGAACATCCAGGCTATGTACGATTCACAGGAGCCTGGTACCCGCGAGCAGGATATCTCCATGGAAGCGTCCGATCCTGTCGCAATTCAAGAGTAAGTTGCCCGAGCTCCAGACAGGAAAGTGGCTGACGAACGCTCAGAGCTATTGATGACCTCCCCTTCGCGCTCGCACGCATTGCTGAGCTGATCAAACATCGTACTCGCTGGGCAGTTTCTTTTTTCTGCGCCGGGCCAGATCCATCACGGAACTGGGAAATATCGTCTCTGTCGTAAGTGCACTGTTAGCAGGCTACTCTAAACTCAATAATTATTACTAACACATGGTGTAGGTGTCACCCCAACGAGACTCCGCAGGGCCATTCATTTGCATACCTCCACCCTAAAGAGGACAATATAGCCCTTGCAGCTTTTCAGGACTTTGCAGAGCTATTGTTTTGTAAGTGATGCATTAATTGTTGATGCAGCAATCGCTCACCCTTCTCTTGATTTGCGAAGCTCCCGATATGCGCAAACCTGCGACAAACTCTGAGTCCAGCGAAGGGAATGGAAAAGACATGTTAGACACACCTGATGCTGAAGAAGACGGTACCGTCGGAGATAGTAGCGTTTACACGAGCAGTGGCGCCGAGGACGAGTGGGACATCAATGATTCCCTGGGCGATATCACGGATGGGGACAACGCTGAGACAACCAATCGTGGTGATACCTATGGTGACGACGAGGGGGTGGGCTTGGCGGGCGATGGCAACCTTGAGGTCCCTGGGGACATGTTCGTCGATGAGGACGATGAAATGGTGGGTGACATTCGCCAGTGGAACGATTTGGCGTTTTATGCTCCTCCCCCCCTAGGATAATGCATCACAGACATCCCTCGGTGGACCACTTACCACAAACCATGCATCACGGACATCCCTCAGCGGATCACTTACCGCAAACCATGCATCACAGACGTCTGTTAATGCACCATTCACAGCAAATCACGCATCGCAGATGTCCCTTGGTGCATCACTCACTGCGTTGGATGCATCACAGGTGCCGGTGAACATTGATGCATTCCTCATGCATCAAGATACCTCGCTGTTGTCATTCGATGGAGCATTTCCCAGTCATGGGACACAGGTAAGTTCAATCGCCTTTCATCGGGAAGTACTCACTCACGTGCGTCAAGTCCTTTGGTCTAGGCGTCCATTCCATTGGCATGGGATCTGGTATTCTGACTTCGGGTCTGGTACCGTATCAGGATGCTTTCTTCAACTTTGGGTTCCGGCCTGTTGATAACCATATGGGAACAATGCTCGACGGCTCTGCAACAATGCCAGTTGCCTACAATGCATCTGCGGGCTACAACCAAGGGTTCGCCACCACTGGCATGGCAAACTTGGATTACATTGCCGGCGGCTACTCAGGAACAGGCACAAATTGGAATTTCACCGGGTTCGATCTGAACCAATTTGACTCGGCACCAATCTCTAACGAGCGTTCGACGGTGACCAGTCTCCAAGACCCGATGATCCCCGAAGTTCGATTGCCAGTGCCTCCTCCACTTGATACTGCGCCAGCCACTAGTAAACATCACAACAATATAGTTCCGTCCACCAGCGGCAAGCAACGACCCAAACCTCGATTAATGCAGCGCCCATCGGTGGCACATGGGGAGTCGGCCGGAGTAGCTCAAAATACAAAGCGATCACCCCCTGAAAAATCCATGTTGGCAATGCGCTCATCGACAATGGCCACAAAATTGACCCCAGTAGCGAATCCCAAGGTCAAAAACACTGGAAAACAGTACACAAAACCAGCTGGACAAACGACGTCACCCATCACAGCCGGAACTAGCACAGCGCCAACGGCAGAAGATCCATCAAACACTGCGGAACCCCGAATCTCAAAGCGAGTCCCTGTTAAATCTAAGCGGAATGAAGTTGCCAATGCGATTGGAACGAACCAGACGAGTTTTGTTGACGCAAGTGGTACTAAGGGGGACGAAGATCAGAAAAAGCGGATGGGAGCAAGTGTTCCGGTTGTAGCGACAAAGTAAGTTCACGCTATCGTGTCGCATCGCCGAGTCTTTGCTGAGTGGCAGTATAGGAAATCGAAAAACAAGTGACCACCCTCTCACACGACGTCGCTTTAGTCTTTGTCACTACAAACATTCTGTAGTTGTTATTTGGGCAATCACACCTTTTGTTCGTGTCCTCGGATGATTCGATTCCACTACGAAACTAAATGTTGAACGTTGAAAATAACATGTCACGTGACCAGAAGGACTCGGACAAGTCTTAGTTGCAATTTGACTCGGACCTGGGCAATCGTGGCATAAGTATTACTAGTAGGCCGTCTAAGCCAAGGATCTTGGGCAGCTTTCAATACTTACGAGATCGTCCGACTCCAAGGCAATGCGAGTCAAATTTCTCATGTCACGCAAACATGCGATGATATGACGTCAGCGCGCTCAATTGGGCAAAGCAGATCATACACTCTGGCTGTCTTCTTGATGGCCCAACGCAAACCCAATCCGAGTCCTGGCAGACGCCGTGTAAGTATTTGGTAATACAGTATACAAACCGCGGTGACTGGGCGGGCGTCTGGTGATGGCCCATCAGAAGTCCCATACTATAGCGTACATTCCACATATGGTTGCTGCCTGCCCCCCGAAAAGAAGGTAAGGGCAGTAAGGGCGCGATTTGCCATTTAAGTGAGATGCTGGTCGCCGTACTCGGAAACATAGGGTGATGCATTATCAAGAGTGTGGATGGTTTGGTACACTGTTTGATGCATGATAGTGCACAAGTGATGCAGAATGATGCATGCATCAGACATTGTCCCCCTGTCTGTAGTAAAACTGCATCACCCCGAGACTATGATCCTAATGTGTATTTGCATCATTTTGACACTATAGCCTGTGCCGAAATACCTCTGGCCCTTCCGAGTTCGGAAGGGCGTGGGAAACTCGGAAGCGGTTCCGAAATGGTGCTTCCAAAATGAGACCTCGGAAGCACCGGAACCACTGTGTGGTTCACGGTTGAATACTGTCAGTTATGCATTTTGTCCGTGCTCTTTCCAATGCTTCCACTGCAGACCCATGTGCCAAGCTTGATCCAGACACTTTTACTTGCCTCCTCCATCCACCAGCTGTCCCGCTTCAAATCGAGGATCCTGCCATTCAACATAGCATCTCTACCTACCTCGCTCTCGAAAACGCATCTCAGGCCGCTTATGAGTCTGTCACTCGTTCTCTCAAATACAACTTTCCTGATATCGGAAACATCCTCAGTTTCTACCAGGTCAAAAAACTCATTGGCATGCTTACTGGTGTCGAGTCGATCCTCCACGACATGTGTCCAAACATGTGTCTTGCTTTTACAGGACCATTCAGCCATTTAGACGAGTGTCCATTATGTCAAGCATTGCGATGGAACCAGGCGAAGCTTCAAGGAACCGGTGGCCGTGTCAAAGTTCCCGCTCAACAATTCACCACGATTCCAGTTGGTCCTCAACTTCAGGCAAGAAATTGCAGTCCAGCGAGTGCGCGTTCCATGCGCTATCTTTGGGAGAAATCTCAAGAACTACTCCATGATATCGTAGCTACCCGCTCTCCCAACATTCCTCTCGTCAATGACATAGTTATGGGTTGGGATTTTCTAGGTGCTGTATTGGACGGCAACATCAAAGAACATGATATTGTCCTCATGGTCTCACTCGACGGTGCACAGCTGTACGAAAGTAAGGAATCAGATTGCTGGATGTATATCTGGATCATAGGCAACCTCCCCCCTGACATTCGTTATCGCAAACTTAATGTCTTACCTGGCAGCTTTATTCCAGGCCCGAAAAAGCCGAAGAACGTGGATTCTTTTCTCTTCCCTGGCATGCACCATCTTGCCGCGATACAACACGAGGGTCTTTCCATGTGGGATCCATTCTCTGATTCTCGTTATTCTTCATATGTCTATCTTCTCTTCACAACTGCTGACGGCCCTGGCCTTGTCTACTAGGACGGGATGGTTGGTCACAGCGGCAAAAATGGTTGTCGCCTGTATTGTGGCCTTCCGAGAAGACGGAAAGAGCGCGCACATCGCTACTACCCAGCCCTCTTATGCCCCTGTGATCGAGTTCCCGAGGGGAGCAATCATGCTGACATCGATGTTTTTAGCCTTCCCCCTGGTGGCTTCTTGGATTACTCCCAAAACCTCCACAAGATCATTTCCGTCGCCAACCAGATGCAATGGGATAAAATGAAGATGGAGACTGGCCTCACAAAACCTCCCCTAATCCTTGGCCTCAATCGCTTGCATTCGCTCAGCGTCCCACTCTGTATGACGACTGATATCATGCACTTAGCTGGGAACATCTTGGACCTTCTTATTTCCCTGTGGCGTGCTGATATGGACATTGGCCCTAGCGATGACAAGTCCACATGGGACTGGGCTATTTTCAGGGACGAGGACCTCTGGACCTCCCATGGAAAGGACATTACTGCTGCTGGCAGTTTCCTCCCTGGCTCGTACGACCGCAAACCACGCAATATTGCCAAGAAAATCAACACCCAATACAAGACCTGGGAATTCCAGCTGTACATGTTCAGGATTGCCCCCATCCTTCTCTATGGCGTACTTCCCACAAAGTATTGGTCCCACTATTGCCAGCTCGTTCGTGGATTTCAGATCATATGCCAATATTCCCTAACCCATGAACAGCTTGAAGACGCCCACACCCTCTTCTGTGTCTGGCAACGGAACTTCGAGCTTTTTTACTACCAACTCTGCCATGACCGCATCCACTTTGTTCGTCCTGCTGTTCACCAGGTCATTCATCTAGTTCCGGAGGCCTTTCAAAAAGGACCTCCCATCTGTTACGCGCAATGGACCATGGAGCGAACGATCGGCAACTTAGGTCAACAAATCCGTCAACCGTCCAAACCATATGCCAACCTTGCTCAAGAGGGCGTTCGTCGCTCCCAAGTGAACGCCCTGCTCTCCATCATGCCAGAACTTGACTCCCCTCCCAAAGGACTTCCTCGTGGCTCCATTGACCTTGGCGATGGTTATGTCCTCCTTCATAAACGGTCGAAGTATCCTGTCTCTCCTGACGACGTACTGACTCAACTCTTATGAAACTATTTACCTGGCACTCAAGACATTCCTCGCTTTGATAAATGGGCACGGCTGCTCCTCCCAAATGGACAGATTGCTTGCTCTGCCTGGAGGGAGAGCCTCAAGTCAGCGGATAACTTACGAGTTTCCCACAATGTTAAGGTACATCAGCATCTCACTGATACGACTCTATTCACACATTCTTCCTAAAGTTTCTTGACGCCAATAAAGTTCGGGTTGGAGAAGTCCAGTACTTCACCCGACTTGCTGTTCAATCTGCACCCCATGCTCAGGAAGGGTGGTCTTTTGCAGATGTCGCTGTGCTCAAGCTTTATTCGGAACCAGACACTGACCTTCTACACCTGTCTTCACAAGTTCTCGCAGTGTCCCTTTTGCTCGATGACCTCTTCATTTGCAATGTCAAATCCATCCGTAGTGTCGTTGTGATGATCCCCCGCACACTGACGTTCCCAAATGGAGTTGAAGCCTGATTCTTTTGTATGATGGAGAAACCAGGTGTAGACATATTGGATCTCAGTGTACCTTACAGTGTGTACTCAGAAGGAGGGGATGATGAAGATGAAGATGGCGGTGGTGCAGAGGTCGAGTAGCTACATACATGTTCTTCATATCTCAAATGTCTTACATTCAACAAATGGAGCGGTTATGACAACAAATTACTTGGATAGCAATATAACAACTGAGTACAACAGAGAATGACAGCACAAAGCGACAACACGAAAACAACTGCAATGATGAACTCCAAGCAGCTATACCAACCGCAAACGCTTACTCAACCTCTCATGGTACTCCTCCAGGGACAGTCTTTTCTCAGAAATTTTCCTTGAAAGGAAGAAGGCGTCGAAGGTACGAATCAGATATCTTGAAGAGTAGGCGGTGTGACTGGATATGTTACGACGGACGAGCAGATGACATGGGATGATTGGGCAACTGTAATCAAGGGTAGTTAGATAAGTCCGATTTATATTGACCAATGCACCAAATGTAATTACCTGTAACACTGGCATCGGTGGATATCTCTTCGTCCTCTAGTTTGATCGCCTTGGGTAGTTCAAGCTTGAGAATAATACCAGGGTCTTCTTTGATAGGTACAACCTGAGTAGGCGCTTCGTGACTGTCCGGGTTGTATCAGTAGACAGGGGTTTGAACAAAACGTTAGTACTTACGATGTGGCAGCAACCAACATCATGTCAGATGCAGGTGCACTGTCCGTTTGTATTTCCCTGTGACAAGATCAATAGATAGCTCTGGAGTTGAAAACTTTACTTACACAGAATTGGTATTGATCGCGCGATGCTTGATTCGCAGAACAATTTTCTGGAGAGAGTGAAGTCAATGGTGAAATGAGAAAATGCTGCTTACCTTCTCTCCAGGATGGATGGTATCCAGGGAAAATGTGTAGGTTTCCCAGCCAGGAACAACATTGACAATATCTAACAATATGACATCCCCAGACATCTGGATCTGGGGTGCTTTCGGCATGAGGAGTTCAGTGATTGGCTCGGTCATATTGAGGGAATAACCTAAGTTATGTCATTAGGTTAGCACACCCGGATCTAGCCGAGTCGGAGTTACTAGAACTGTACATCCCCTGAGTTCTACGCATTTACTTCTGTTCCTCTACACATCCCTTCACCCAATTCATAATGAACGGAACCTACGACTTCTCCTGCCTTAATACAGGTAATGTATTCTTGACTAATACTACTGTAGGTTTCCCTGAGAACATGCTCGATGTGCCGGATATCTTTGGACACGCCGCCACCCCCTTAATCTCCCAAGTGCCACTTAATCAGCCATTGCTCGGACACTCCCAGGTAAGATCATTCACAGTGGCTATGCTGATTACTTTATATGCCCCGGTCAGGCATATATGCAGGAAATATTCGCTATTAAAGAGCGCTGCAAGGGACTCGAGACGCAACTCATGAAGGTGACCACTGAGCGTGATACCCTAAAGTAAGTCCTCATTTTATATAACACGCGCTGACTATATTACATCATATGTAGGATGATGTTGGACCAACTGTCCACATCGTTACAAAAGCCTACGACGATGGCTAGCGTGATGAAGACTGCTGCAATGTATCTGAATCTCCGCTTTTGGACTCAGCGCCAGTATAACGAGTGGACAAATACCCCAGAGGCCCATGGGAATACCCGATACAAGTTTGCCTTTATAGAAGACGAGCAGGGCACCATGGTCCCTGATGGAACGCTCAAAGCTATCCGCAAGACTGTTCGATGTTGCTGGGCCGAACTCATTGACAAGGGAATGGCTCCAAAGACCTGGGGCAAAGCCAACACCTCTGTGAAGGAGGTTGTCTTCCTTTCTACATACAAGGCTTTCCCTTTCCTCCAGCTGGCCGAAAACGACTGGAAGATCGACCTTCTTTGCTTGCTCGATTATCCTGGGTGGGTCCGCAATAATCTGGATGACAAAGGCAAGTGGGTTGGAAGCCGCCATGTCAAGCAGGAGGACGACGCGGCAACTGGCAACCAACCAGCAAGCAGCGTGAGCAGGAAGCGCAAGGTGAAACAATTCAAGTCTGAGCCGATAGAGAAGAAATTCAAAGGTCAGTAAACTTGAAATATGACTTGATTGAACATACTAACATTTGTTTTGACCAACAGAGGATTCTGCTAGCCGGGAGAACTCCCCAGCAACATCAGCACCAGCCATGACCCCAGATGCACCAGACATTTCTACCAGCTCTTCAAGCGAATTTACAGTTTCCCCCCTCCTGCCAATTCCTTTCTTGTCTCCCATCTGAGGTCCCACTGCAACATTACCTTCATCGATGCTGGCAGTAACCCAAGGAAATGTACCCGAAACCCTGGGCAATGTCAGTTCTTCCACTTCGGACTCAAGTCCCTCTGATCCATTCTCTCCACCTACCTCTCCCACCTCGAGCTCCTCTGATCCATCCTCTCCACCCACCACTTCCAATTCGGATTTGAACTTAGAGCCATTGATGGACCATCCAACTCCAGCCTCGTCAATGCCAGTAGCCAAAGAGACCACCTTGCATCCCAACACGGATCCGTCCGCAGGTCTTCCAACCGAAGTTCTTTCAAAACCATCCGAGGATGCCACTGTGCCAACTCCTATTGTCGTCAATCCGCTGTATGTTACATTCCTACCATGATAAATATACTAACAAGACTGTAGTTCAACTTTTACAAGAAAGTCCGTGACGCTCAAGCTTCCTCCCCTCCCCCCCATGCCCGAATTTGTGGCTAAGGACAACACGGAGAGTAAGGAGGGGAACGAGGAAGGAGCAGGAGCAAGTAAAGGAAAAATAAATGCCACCCGAAAGCCAAGGATGCGACCAACAAAAAACAAAACGGCATAGTAAGTGCCTAACATTGAACTGTTCACAACTAACTTGCCATTTGTTAGCAATCCCTGTGCTTGGCGTTGGCTGGCTCAGATCAATGAAAGTGGAAATTGCAACGAGTTTCGTGCGTATTGGAACCATGAACTCAGTGAACAGCAGCGTGAGGTAAGTTCTATTTATTATTCTACAGGCAGTGTTGTTTCCATTACTAACTTTCGTTGAGGCATATAAAATCAAGACCAAAGAACTGGTAGGTCGTCTAGATGTTCTATATGATGTGTAGTGACGCTAGTGCAGGTGGAGAAGAAAACATGGGACAACACCATGTGTAAGGGACTCGGAACACTCTATTAACTTGCCAACCACCTCTCGTCATCAACTCGTCGCTCGCACATCAACATATCATCTTGTCACTTTATGGTCTCTCTCTTTCACTGGATTCCCTGTCTTCATCATCAACTCGTCGCTCGCACATTAATGCATCATCTCATGTTGTGTTCAGGTATTTTCCTCTTTCAGTCGATTCCCTGTCTTCGCCATCCAGCCATCGCTCCATCATTGCCCTGCATCAGTCGATTCAAGTCCAAATTGCTCTTTTCTTCAGCAGCTTTCGCCTCTTGCTCTCTCGCATCGTCTCTCGCCCAGTGGTACTATTGGTTGTCGATTCTCCTCATTTCGGCTGTGTTGTACATTGTCCCATTCCGCTTCTCTTGAACAATACCTCTTCGTGGCCCTTGCTTCCTCCGATTCATGCTTTTACCCATTGTCTATGCTCGCTCGGACTGTGCTGAATCCCAAGTGTATGGAGGGTCAGTTATGTGGTCTATGGGTCTACCATTTGTTAGCAGATACCAGCAGATGTCATATGCAGTGTCCTGCATCAGAACCAGTCATTTGTGAACAGCTACAAGCATAATGTGTCATCATAAGGGAGCATTTGAGATCAGATACGCCTGACGCGAATAACATATGATGACATCGGTCATCATTTATGAGCATATTATATAGTCGTAACCCTTCTCGAACATGGTATGTTGTGATCTGCTCTCTTATGTCGTAGCTCGGAAAATCATATGTAGTCACAAAGTGTAAGATATAAGCATGCAGAACATTCTCATTCCATTAGGGACTTGTGCTATAATATGATATCATGTGTAACTCGCAAAGAAACATGTCCGGGCATATCCGGACACACCCAATCACAGTCAATTCTCACTGGGCGTGAGCATTGTCAACTTTCAGTCAGCTAACCTATTTCTGGTGATCCAGGATTCCGACCGGCGTGACCTCGAAGCGTGGTTCTTCCGCTTCAAGACATTCCCGGTGACGTACTTTGTCATCCTGGATACTGTTCCATTCCGGGACCAGTCGGTGTTGGGGAGGAATGTCTCATAGGCTGCACTACGCGCGGGGTACGCTGAAGGCGAGTACACATTACGCAAGTACGCGGCGGCATCGGACAAGTTGCTCGAGCAGTGTGCACAGGAGCGGTTAAGGTGGATGCCCGAGGAGAAGAAGTGGGAAATACCGAAGATGCAAGATCAGATTGGTTGGTTAGACGCATGCAATATTGTGTGAGATTGAGAGACGATACTTTGTGTACTAATCCGCTATGCGTACAATTCGAAGCTTGAGCCCGAGTGTGTCAAGTTGAACCCAAGTATCATGGTACATGGCATGAATCATTCGTGAGGCTGTCATAGGAGAGCATCCAGAACCCTTGAATCTCCCTATACTAGCCATCAGTCCCTAGTTGACCACGCCGATATACTGTACCTAACTTTGACATACACTCTAGAACACTTCTCCTTCCTCACGTTGTCACGGGTTACCGGAAGCTGAAGGCCGCACCTATCCAACAATCTATATCAGTGGCTCGAAAACATGGAGCCGGTACCTCTTGATTCTTGACGGTCCCGGACTGGCAGGAAAATGTGGCTGAGTTGACGATAGTAATCTGTCCGCATTCGATGAGAAGCAAGCCGTCATGGACCCACATTCCTTAATGAATGAAAACACAGTCTGCGACCACATTATACATGGCTATCAGATGACCATCTTCCAAATGTACGTCTGGCGGTGTGGTCAGTTGGAGAAGCGCACATTGCAAGAGCTCAGTTACATGTCCCAGAAAGGAAAGCGAAGACTCCATGTCACAGCCACCCGGGCTGACTCACTCACTGGCAGGCTCGGATCAACCTGCAATCTTTCATTCGTTCGTTCACGATGGGCGCATACTACGACGAGATCGAGATCGAAGATATGAGCTGGGACGAGGAAAAGGGTGTTTATCACTATCCTTGCCCTTGCGGTGATCGTTTCGAGATCTCTCGGAAGCAACTTGCAAATTATGAGGACATCGCAACCTGTCCCAGCTGTAGCCTCATCATCCGTGTCATTTACGACCCCGTACGCACGTTTTCCCGTAATATGGCGACGATGATCATTAATATCTTCCGCCCTATCCTCGATAGCTCGATTTCGAAGACGAACCGCCGGACGATGAGGCACAGCCAGAGGAAAATGAGGAAGAGGAAGAGTCTCACTCGGACGGAGATCACTTTGAGGATGCTCTCGACAAGCTCACGCTCCACGAGGAATCCCCTGCCATGATCACCGTCTCAGCTTAAAAAAAAGCCTGCATCGCTTCCCTGTTCCTGTGCGTTCGCCTCCGAGTCGTAGTCTCCTTTCGCACCGGTCCACTAACGTATGTCTTGGCATCCCACAAGATGGTGTGAAGTTGTTTTACAACTTAGTTGACATGTTGATCTCGCGGCGCATTCTCATGACGACAACTGGGCGCTAACCTTGTATACAATGTGATTGATCTACCCCTACTCTTCGCTCCTCTCCTGAATCAATATCTTCTTCCAGTGTTGTTGAATACAGGTAACAGAATGCATAGGCCGAATCTGTTATTATAGTCCCCAGGCATCTCTCTAGAGGGATATCGTCCTGTTAATTTGGGTACTCCCGATGGTTCAGAGCAACGAGCCGAGTCGCGGAGTCTAACAGTGTCGTCAGGCTCTTGATGGCGACAGTTTCGTAAGGGGGAGATAAGGGGAGATACGTACTTCGAAGGTGATTCCACGTGTCGTGTAAGTTGACATCGAGAGCGTCCGAGTATCTCACACATAGCGGTGGCCAACGATCCTCTGATTCAGCTGCGGCGATCTTGAACAATTTTTTTCCATCCTTCCTTTCGCCGTTCTTCATGGGATCGTCGATGCTGGCACCCTTGGGTTTAGTGAGTGCGAAGCTCTCTAAGGTTACGCTGTTGAGAGAGCGTTAAATCACTGATAACCTTGTCCTCCTCGACAGCTCATGGATACTATAATTAGATGTTGAGAAACAGAGAGTCTATAATGCCCTCCTGCGCTTACCTATGGCTTAGTTTGGGTACTGCGCTCAATAGTCTCAGGAGACATGGCGATAATAGTGGCATTGTCAGATAGCAGCCAGTCGCGAAGCTGCCGATCATGAATTGAGCGAAACCAGTGGAAACCCTGTGAACCTCTGAGCCTTCAAAACACAAGAGAGGTACATAGTTGTGTTTATTGCGTCGATCGCGCTGTTCGGTCGTCGAGATTATGGTTATGGCGCCTTTCGAGCACTCTACTGACTCGACCACGATGATGTGCATGCCAAGAATGGTGGATTATTCATGGGGTAAAACCCGGCCATAAGCAGCACTTGGTAGACCTTGAGGACCTGGGTGCATCACCAAAATGTACCTTAGAGCGATGTCCGACATCGGACAAGGTCGCGACACAACAGTCATTCGAAGCCCCTCGTTGGACGTTGTTGGAAGGTTTGCACTTGATATGTTTTGATATTCCCACAAGGGTGTCCTCCTGGCCCGATTGTCAAGTTGAAGTCCAGTTGAGAAAACGACGCTGTCGGATTAGCGCTCACCTGATCTCCCTAAGCCAGACCTACTTAATACTTCGAGATCTGACACAACAAAACCAATATTTAGGACAGGTTTAAATGTTGTACACAATGTGAAGTAACACTCGACACTGCAAGTTTAGTATCTATAACCCGGGAAATTTACGTGGCTGTGCGTAAATCGGTTAAATCGGCACAGCCACCTCGGCAGAGCTGGGAGGAAGAGAGCAGATGCTCGTGCTCGCGATCCCCAGAGGACGGTCGGGGCGGGACTGGATCGCGTCGAGCGTGCGAGGAGCGATGGGCGCATGTCAGTGCGCCACGAAAAAAAAAATGATATTTTCGTCTTTTTGGGTCGAGATTTGCAGTGTGTGCCCGGTGGTCTGGGCGGGAGTGGAACGTATCAACCGTGTTGGGAGTGACGGGTGCACCGTCAGCGTCACTGTGCTGCCCGAAAAAAAAATGATATTTTGATGTCTAGAGGTGTGCATAGTGTTGAGTGGGCCGCCGAGCCCGACTGGTCCGGCCAGCGGGCCGGCGAAATTTACAAAATTTACGCGCTACCAGCCAGATTTACCGTAAATTTCGCGCACCTCCCACTTTACACTACTTTATCCGCAAAAATCGGTACTTTACACACTTTACAGCACTTTACACCGGGTTCCGTCCCCTTTCGGGCCTTCATACGCACGTAGCACACAGATCACGCATGTACCTAGGTGCCTACCGCTTTTTTGGGACCTCCCGAGCGAGCTGTTCCCTCCCCGTGCACTCTCCTCCCCTCCTCCTGCCCTGGGGGGGTTACCGCTTTCGGACCGGCTAAGCGAGCACAGCCACCCGTAAATTTCTCGGACTAAGTACGTTTTTCACATTTTGCACAGCATTTAGACTTGTCCTAAATAAGATCGTCGTTGTACGCTCGCCCCTTGAGAGCGCTAATAATTCCCGAGGAACAATCTCCGGCCCAATTCGGACCGCACGGTGGCGTGGTGAATGACAATTTTGACTTTGATCCGCAAACCAACTGAGCTCCGATACGCACGGGAGAGATGCAACACGGTGCGTTGCGTGCAGGTCGCTTGACGAATGCATCTTTGAGTTGCAGTTGCTATGGACTGTACCGCGGCCCGCCCCCGTCCAGTTGGCATCAGGGACATGTGGAAAATCGACGCTTGCTCGCGTCGAGGACCAGGCTCGGCCCGTCGTCCTCCGTTTACCACCTTGCGTGCGAGCACTGCGAACAATAACCTCAATGTAAGTAGGATAATCCGGGACTAATGAAAGGAACTACCTTAGTCGGTTTGAATTGAGAAGGTCGAGGCCACCTTGACTTTGGGGGTATGTAAAAAGCAGTATGTGAACGAAGGTTGGCAACTTGGCAACAATCATTTTCACCGTGTCCTATGAAGCTCCACAGTCTGATAGCAACATTGATTTTGAATCTGAGTATCAGTTGATGACTTGGAGAATAAATGAATAACTATTGCGCATGACCATTCTATCTATTCTAAATACACGCTGTGGGTTCTAGAGCAACGCGAACAACCCCGATACTATTTACCCCGAAGTTGTTTTGCAGTGTACAATAGAAACACGGTTGAGGCCACGTGTTCCATCGGGGAACATTACGGTTCGTACGTCTTGACATATGCTTCCAACGTAAGCAGCTCATCGATCTTTGCGAGCCTTATCAGCTAGAAGACATCGATGAGAGCATCAAAGTCATACCTCCTTTGGCTCAGACAATTTGATTTTGCAGAGCCAACCTAGTTCTCGCAGTTCAGGGCATACACTATCTCCAAGTTTTGGTTACTTACCTTCATCGTCCGGGGAACGGTTCACCAGACCGGGTTCACCGTCGAGTCTTTCATTTACCTCCACAATCTCACCTGAGACGGGAGCATACTACACGCGCAATCCTGAGTATTCTGATTTTGCACAAAAGGGATCCACTTAAACGATATCCGAAGCGGCCTTGACACTCTCCACGGCACCAATCGTTTCTGCGCGCGAAAAGTTTCGTTTCAGCCGCATTAATTCCCTTAGGCACATGACCCTGAACACGTGTGTTTGAAAGAGGCTCACCTCCTTTGGAGATTGTTGACCCTACGGTGGGGAGGTCGACGAAAACGACGTCTCCGAGGCTTTGTTGAGCGTGGTCGGTGATGGCGATGGTACCCAAACTCGTAGCATCGTCGAAGGCGACAGACTCGTGTTCTTTTGTGTACTTTTTCGCTGGTTAAAGTGTGTTTAATTGATGGCCAAAACGACTCGGAGTATGGGGCTGAATATCACGCACTGACAATGGTCCGATGGGCGGGGGGACGGAAGACCGGCGGAACACAGGGTCTTGTCGCTCGCGAAGAGAGCGAAACTCGGGCACGAGCGCCCTGGCGAATGGCGGAAAACATGACTGAGACGGTTGTTTGTTGCTACCTGCTGCGAGTGCAGTCGACGAGGAAAGAGAAGGAAATGGAACGAGACAAGTTGTTGGTCACCCGTATTTGGTCAACGGTCACCCGCATGGAGCCGATGGTCCCCCAAGCGGCACAAAACCCTCCAGGTCATTATCCGAGTCGAAAACATTTCCGTGGTATCATATACATGGTTGTATTCTATCATTTGTGACTTGGGGTGTCTCCGTTGGTCCCGGCCTCCGAAGTTCGCCATTCTTCGGCCGACCTGCCTACAACCGGGTAGCGATAGTGTACCATTAGTGTCGTCAACGTTGTCCACCGTGACCGCGGCCATCGAATGCATGTCGGTGCTGGGGACAGCACAAAGTTAAATGACCAACGCGAACTCGTAGTGCGATTGGCTACTGGAATAGTTTGTCTGTATTTGTCCACCTTCCAAAGGAGGGATCACGACTTTGCTTGACTGGGCCTCATTGCCGACAACGACAACCATGGCGGAAAGGACGAATCCCAACATGCTCTTTGCAAACTTCAACCAGGATTACTCGTATGTTTGAACCTTACCCATCCGCTTTGCTTGCTTATTTGTCGTCGTAGATGCATATCAGTTGGCACTCGTAAAGGTTACAGCATCACCAATTGCGATCCTTTCGGAAGAGTGTATACCATGAGTGCGTCCGCGGTGCTCTGTCTTGTAACAGTCATTCAAATGCGAACGGTGTACCATCAGATGACGGCGCACGCGGAATCGTGGAGATGCTCTTCTGCACCTCGCTCATCGCCCTTGTTGGCGCTGCAGATCAGCCTCAATCCAGCCCACGGAAATTGCAGATCGTAAACACAAAGGTACGCTCGCATCTTTGATTTCAATCCGTTTTCATTCAACACCCTCCCGTCCTAGCGTCAATCAATGATTTGCGAGCTTCTTTTCCCTTCATCCATCCTTGCTGTCAAGCTGAACCGTAAAACGCTTGTTATCGTTCTCGAGACCGAAATTTACATCTATGATATATCCAATATGCGTCTTTTACACGTTATCGAAACCGCACCCAATCCAGACGGTAAATATATAATGCTATTTGTGTCGACCACGTTCCTCACTTGTTTCGCTCAGCAATATGTGCGCTCTCCCCAAACGCGGAGAACTCGTACCTCGCCTACCCTTCGCCTATTCCATCACCCTCAACATCGGCCTCCGCGTCGACGTCTCCTCCTAATGCACCGCAGCAACCAGCAACTGGCGATGTCCTCCTGTTTTCGACGACGACCTTAACCCTCACGAACATCATCCGCGCACACAAATCACCACTCTCTGCGTTGGCCATCTCCCCGTCAGGCACCCTCCTTGCAACAGCATCCGACAAGGGTACCGTCATCCGCGTATGGAGTATCCCCAGCGCGGAGCGGCTGTGGCAGTTCCGAAGGGGCACACGAGAGGCCAGGATCTATAGCATGTCGTTCAATGCCGTGGGGAGTCTGCTAGCCGTCAGCTCTGCCCACGACACCGTCCATATATTCAAGCTCGGTCCTCGACAAGGACCAGGGAGTAACACAGGCACCAAGAAAGACCGACCCTCGAGTCCGATGGAGTCCGTGGACAGCAGAGACCCCGAAGATGGACGGACGGGCGACTACGATTCATTCGTGGACGAGCGAAAGAAGAGCAGCGTGTCTTCGGTGATTCGACGGCGGTCGATGCATTTGACCAAGTCCATTTCGACATCTGTTGGAGGGTATCTGCCGAACACACTCACCGAACTTTGGGAGCCGGCGCGTGATTTTGCGTTTTTGAGGCTACCGACAAGTGGGGCACGGTGCGTGGTTGGGTTGAGCGGGTAAGTGATATTCTGTACCTGGTCTGGTTCGTTGACGTTGTCTGGTTACTCACAATTTGATTGCGGTATGTCGTTCGTTTGGGTGCGCTTTTTGTCGGCATGCAGCACGCTCCCGCAAGTGATGGTGATCTCTTCCGAGGGTTATTTCTATGCCTACAACATCGACCTGGAGAACGGCGGGGAATGTACGCTGATGAGACAGTATAGTCTCGTCGACGCGGATCCGAGCGGGATGGACTGAAGCTGGCAAGGCTTGGGTTCCCTCGTGTGGTTTCCAGAGCTGTTTCGCGGTTGTTGTCGGTGTTGTCGGTTGTGCATATCTGTTTTTTTTTTTTTTACCTCGATATTTTCCTTCTTTTCGATGTCGTCGTTACCACGCACGCGTAGTTGGCAGAAATCAGGTTGGGTGTGACAATCACCGAGGCGCTCCTCACCATTGTCTCATGATATTGCCTAGTGTATTTGAGGCTATTGCACGCTGCACAATACCTCGCCAAGCGTCCGGTCAGACTCGAAGCGCTGAAGGCTCTGCCAAGCAAGCAAGTACTCATTCTACAACTCAATGGTCGACCATGGTCGACTGAGACTCACTTTTGTATGCACCTCTCGTTTAGGTACCCCAACGTGAGTTCAGCCGGCCCACTCCTGCCCCAGGCGTTGACTTCCTACTTCTTGATATCACAGCGCGGATCTGCACGTTTTCGGAGGTTTTGCCAAGCCTTTGGTGTGGCGCGTCGACGGGAAGACTGCCATCACGCGCCTGCCCGTTGACGGACCCACGCCCTACAAGTCTCTATCGGACGGTCTGCTCAGTATCGTGCGACGTACGAGAAACGATGCTCATCGGAGCTACGCGACTGCGCAGGCGAAAAGGATGAAAATGGATCTTGGTTGTTTTCCACAGTCACATCGCCTTGAGGAGTACGGCCCGGACTTGGTCAACGCTTTCCTCTTGAGGATGGAAACAACTGAACGTTCAAATCGAGCAGGTGCACAGGGGTACGTGTATGCACGGCAAGGGTGCTTTGAGCGCTCGTATTCATAAGGATATTCCCATATCTGACCTCGCGGCGTAACCTCTCCGGAGATCAACCAGGTATCTGAGACTACAGCATGACAAACTGTCCCACCAGCATGCCGTCATCCCAGCGACTGCGCATGATGGGCCAACCTTTTCCTATCCCCGTTCTGCTCGGGATATTGTAATAACAACTTGGTGGGATGAGTCAGACACATCGATCATTGACTCGGATCACGAATTGGGGCAGGTTACGCGCCCAGCTGAGCCCGACGCGTACGCCTTCTATGACTTGCATTTGCACTGGAATGCTGATCCACCGGCACCGTTACATCCACTGACTCGATAACAGCCTTGGATTCCAGTTTATAAGCCCACCTGCTGGCCTTTTCTTTTCAACTCCTTACCGATATCTCACCATAACTCACGACAAGCGTTCAAGTCTTAAGCAACATGCCAGAGCAAATCACTTACTATCACGATACCCTCAAGGTAAGGTATTGGAACGTCTTTGAGACCACGAACGCTAATCGCACATGGTACAAGCTATCGCCTTTCTGCCACAGGGTATGATGACCCATTTGTCGTGCTAGACAGGATTCTGATCTCACCAAACGCGTGCCCTGCAGGTCGAAATCGCTTTGCTAGAAGCCGGAGTGCCGTATACGTCCCATGGCTTCGACATTTACAACAAACCAGCGTGGTTCGCGGAAGTCAATCCACTGACCGGAAAGGTGAGCGACGAAACCCGCTGCCCGCGATGAACGCACCGCTCAAGTGTCCCTGCGCTGGGTAGATTCCTGCTATCACATACGGAGGGCCCAACGTCCCACCCGAAGAACCATCCCCACTGTCGTTCAAGATCACAGAGTCATTCGTCCTCCTCGAGTTCCTTGCTGATCTCTTCCCGAACTCCAGCCTCCTCCCGCCCGCGTCTGACCCGACTGCGCGTGCCCGCGTGCGGTTCTTCATCGATGTCGTCGTGCGCGACGTGCAGACACCTCTGTTCGACATTAGAAACGAAGTCCCAGGGGCTGTTGAGAGGCTAATCGAAGGACTGGAGAAAGTTCAGACGTTGCTTTCGGATCCGGATGCAGCTGAAGGAGGGGAGTACGCATTCGGAAAGGACTTTACGAATGCGGACTGTGCAATCGTGCCCCTGCTTGCATTCGTTGAACTTGCCGTCAGGACGGGTCTCGGGAAATTCGAGCCTGGGACGGGGGAGAAGCTCGGGGCAACGCTGGCAGGGGTGAAGTTTGATAGGTTGAGGAGGTATCAGAAGTCGTTATGGGAGAGGGAGAGCGTGAAGAAAGTGGTTGATCTCGTGAGTTACCTCTTTGTTGGTGATTCTGGTGGATACTGACCCTTTTTTGGTATTCAGGATCGCTTGGAGGGTGTATGGAGGGCTAGGTTCGCTCGCGACTGAAAAGAGATCTCATGGCGCGTATGTACTCAACTCAAGTTAATTTTGCTCGTGGCTTGTACTCGCAACGTTTAGTAAATCTCTGTCTGGGTGGTCTCCAATTTTGAATTCCGTCAAATTACGATCGTTGGTATCATGAATGTTGGAAAGCCTACGCCAATGGAGACTGCTAGTAGAACGAACTGTAATCGGCTAATGCTGTTGAAATTTCAAAATACGGACCAGTTTCGAAGGAAATCAGAACCCCCGAAATCAAGACAGTGTTATTGAGCGTTGGAACTAGGCTAGACACGTTTTTACCTCATGGTAATTCCATAGATAGACGTTCGAGCACTCACCTGTCCAGCAGTGATCAAGCAGTTGATCATGCCAACATGGTGTTGACCGATCAATCAATTTCGTACGAATAACACCAGGGCCAGCTCAGGATTACTGATGCCTGTAGTTTGGCAAGGTGACATTCCGCTGGCACCAGCGACTAGATAACCGCCTTCCTTACAACCTTTGTCCGGCATCATGCTGGTTGACCGACCGTTATTCTGGCAAGCCTAGATATCTTCGCTTTGCCCGGTATTGTACAGATGAATAGGAAGTAGAACTGTCCCACAGAACGAGTGGACCGACTAGGGAAATCCAAAGAGTTGCTCTATGACTGAGCATCACCAACTTACACACCAGTGGCAGTTAATCGCAACCAGTGGTGGTGGGACTGATCCGCTGACTTGGCTTGAAGTATGTAGGACCCTTATCAAACAGTATGTAACCCACAGGCTAACAGCCTTCCCTTTTATCATCTTTGGCCGACGCGGGGTGGCAAATATTGAATCAGGCCAGACTGGTCAGTTCTATGTTGTTCGCTTCCATCGATAATCGGAGGATGGCGTTACCCCAACCTGCTCTGAGCACGGTCGTCCGGTGCAAGTTTAGTCTCTTGCAAAGAAACCACTTCAGCAGCGGTCAATTGTTCGCTGATCTCAGCAACAAGTTTAGAGCCGGGATGAATCTCGAATGCCTCGACAACTATGAGGGACACCTCATAAGACAACATAGAGGTGGCGAGACATGCGCATTGCAGGCTGCACTAGACATGGTTGTAGAAAGGAAATATTTCAAATAGTGGCAGGGAGTCTGATGTTTGATTCAAACGACTAGCGATGGAAAACCGGATGCTGCTCACAGTACTTGTTGCGTGGAGAAGGTGGACTCCCAAGACTGGGCCTTGTATGGAATTGAGAATTAGTCTCGGATTCATCCGTTGTGATGACGTGTGGAGTTTAAGAAAACTGTGCAGAGAACACAACCAGAACGCACCAATAGCACCACAACCTAGTATCCGGATGAAGTCTAAGAGCATTAAACTTGACCTTGTATCCCGTGGCCAAATTGCAAATGCCACTTGTACTTTCCCCAGTTTTTACTTACCGTCTGTGGCACATGCAACCAGGATGGATCCTATGTATACTTTAAACAGGGTCCAGACCTCCCGGCCCGGCGTCACAGGTCAATATGAGTTCAGCGTGGAGGGTCGTTGTATTCGAGTACACCGGTTGGAGGGGCTGTTTTGGCAGTGTGGTGAATAGGCCAACTGGTGAATGGCTTGTCAGTGTCTAGGCCTTGGTGATAGCGTTAGTGCACGTAGGTGGTCGCCACACTGGGAATGTAGTACGGCGGCCACCAGCGACTTTCACTAGTTATAGCACAGGGGTCCTTGATTCCTTTGTTTTTTCTACGCGACCCCCAACCGAAGCTCTCAAATTGCCTGTGATAGAGTCGTCAAATGACAGGGTTAACTGCCTAGCACTTCGGCCAGTGAGAGCGTTTGTTTACTCGAGTTTGAAACAGAAGGCGCTGAGTAAGCTGCGCTCGTCTTTCACAGCGACGACCACAGCGTCGAACAACCAACTTTTGGTTTTACTTCAATCCACTCTCCTCTCTTTGCTTGACTTCTTTTTATCCCTCTTTGTAGCATAATCTCACCAAAATGTCGGGTCGACCCGCTGGAAAACCGGACCTTTCTGGGTACAACTACGGTGCCATCTCCTCCCTTGTCCTCACAGCCGACCGTTCTGCACTTCCACGACGCGACAAGGAGCCGGATGGTGCGCCAACCTCCCTCGCAGGTCGAATTGACCCCAAGGAGATGGGCTCGCGCGTCCAACGAGCCGCTCCAAAAGACATCGAAAAGAAGAAGAAAAAAGCAGGAGACGCCGGC
>JBBPQL010000397.1:0-28028 GCA_038092515.1 Boletus subparvulus | reverse complement strand
CGAGTCGGTGTCGGTGAGCGGTGCGGTGAACGGTGACGGTAGTTTGACAGTGGTTCGAGCAGTTCGTGAATCCAACCAAAAGTGTTTTCTAACTACAGAGTACAGCGCTTTATAGTCCGGGAATTCCTGGGACTGTCAGACGCTAAGCAAAGTGATGTAAGCGAAAGATGATAAATCAAATATGGGACACTTCAAGTATTTGTGCCTAATGAGTCACCAGTGAGTCCGATAAGACCGACCAGTGCTCGGTGAAAGGATAAAGAACAATGGTGAAGTCCGCTGTACGGTCTAATAAATACTGCTATATCGGAAAGGAATAAAATGCAGGAGAGAAGAAGGTGAATGTTTAAACGGAAAGAGTAATTACCAGTTGAAACCGGTATAGTCCGAAATAAGCCAGCGTAGTCCGGTATCGGTAGCATATAATAGGAAACTCAGAATAGGGAGGGGGACATGATAAGAATGGTTCAGGAGTAGGGGAAAGTCTGGATACCGACCTAGAGACGTACCGATCTCTACAGCGCGACGGAGCCGTTTCGCTATGGAAAGCATTGCGGGTACACGATAATGAATGTGGCATCAAGGGAAAGGTTGAGAAAACACACCTTTATTGTTTATACCACCGGTTTGAGTCCCCTCGTTGTCTGCGTGATCCGAGTCCAAATTCGACACGATAGTGCTGCGATGGAGTCGTTTCGCTATGGAAAGTATGGTAGGAATGAACCGATGAGTGCAGATGAAGCGGAAAAAGTAATGAAAAGACATGCCATGAGTTTTGTTACCTCCCGGCATGTTGGTTCCCTCGTCGTCTGCATGATCCGATTGCAGATCTGAGTTGTTGACAATGGCATGGCTGTCAACCGCACGCTTCCTGCTGTGCACTGAGATGGCAGGATTGATCGTGGTCAATGCTGTGAGTGCTTTGTGGCTACAGAGTTCAGGTGTTGCATCGTTGTTTGGGTCTGTGAGGCGAGACAAGAGTTTTGCAATGCGGCGTGGTCAAACAGGCCGGACGAGCGCTTCATCATCGCTCAGAATTGCTTGCATTGTGGGCCGGTAGTGTGGTGGAATCAATTTCTCACCAGCGGTACGTACTTTCCAAATGTGGCTGACATTAACTATATAGTTTATCAGAATTTGCCACAAAGCCTGGGCTTGGGCCTCAATGCACCCCAGGCCAGGCCCAGGGCCCCTATAGGCCCACCATAGGGGCCCGGCTTGGCCCGGCCTGGACAGGGCCTGAAGCCAGGGCTTCAGGGCCTCGGGCCTGGTCCAGTACAACACTAATCTTACTCCTCCCACACAAGCAACAATGCAACATCGTGACCAACGACTCCTGCAATACTATGGTCGTTCCTGTTGGTGCAACATGTATGAGCCCATGCTCAATGAAATCCGGCATCACGTATGAGTGAACAGAACCTTTGTGACTTCTCATTCTCTCCATGCACCTCAAGGTCATATATTGACATGTTCTCCACCACAACTTGAACACGGGTTCATTTTCTTCCCACCTGCACGAGAGCATTATATACTATCGACAGTGCTCTGCACTGCTTACTCAACATGGGTGAGGTCAAGTTCCTTGGAAATCAGGAGGAGTGGTCCTCGTAATGCAGCAGAAACGACAGAACCATACTGACACTTGAAAAAAGCTGAAATAAAGCTGAGGAGGCTGTCTTCATAGCTGTCAGGCAGAAGAATGTCTCTGCATTTTGCTTTGAGTGTGTAATTTGCCTAGAGTGGCATGATACTTGGCAAAATCGGTCAGCAAAACTTGTATACAATCCTTCAACGAGTCTTTGCAGAGAGACACATCAGGTAAAGAGGAAGCGGGAGTGAATACTACATCAACCATAAGGTTGAGTAACTTCGGTTCATTGACATCCTCAGAGTAGAAAAACCATCTGGGGAACTCCAATTGGTGTGTCTGGTATGTGTTCATGAACTGTATAGTATTAGATAATTTTATTCTCACGAGCGAGTTATTCCCACGGTTCACTTTGCAGAGAGCTGATCGTTTCTGCACAACAAAACCCTCCCCCACTACCGTGGGAGTCGGGGATACATCCAATGGGATGATGTGAACCATCATATCTGATACATCCAGCTTAACAGTGTAGAATACATCAGAATTCCGGGATATATCCTACCGTAGTGTCTGATACTATGTATATCAATGTGTCCATATACGGCAATCAACTTCTTGAGTTGCGAACACCAGAACATTGTAGCGCCTGAAAAATTGTAGCTTCGCTGACACCTGGGACACAGTCGGAAAAGACGATAATACATAGTTGCTACATATGGGTTAACAGATGGTACCTAAGTTAACAACTATGTTCATCACAAATATTTAATGGATTATCTAAAATAAGTAGATAAATATTTATCAATGTCAAATTCTATGACAAACTCAATATATGTACTTGATAATTACTTAGAATACATATAAGATAATATGTTATGTCATCATTTTCAGGATAAATATTTACAAATATGTTTGATGAATTGATTTAACTAATATATTTAAAATATTTCGATCGATGGCAGCCAATCAGAGAAGAGGATGCCCAATATGTACCCTATCCATACAATGAATTTGTAAATCGAATTTGTCAGCAGGACATATTCTGAAAAAGATGTTAATCTTGTGGTATAATATGTAAGCAGGACAGATCCTTATCCATAGTTACAATATATTCTCTATTATTGTTCTCCCTTTGTTCTCTTAGCTAAGTATCGCAATCATAGTTATATATTGTATGTTGAATTTGTTATCTCTATTTGGGATGAACATAGTTGTTAACTCTGGTACCATCTGTTAACCCATATGTAGCAACTATGTATTATCATCTTTTCTGACCGCGTCTCAGGTGTGACCGCAGCGTGACTTACGCCGCTGGACTCGGTTCCCTCCATTTGCCGGTGTACCGCAGCGGAAGCATTTAATATCGTTAAGCGAGCTCGATGAGCGCTTATAGGCTGTACAGTTTTCGGCACCTCCCGGATTGCAAATCTAACGCGTGGTCTATGTAGCCCCGGCTCGCCCAAGCCCCGAGCTCCCTGAAGCCCTCATACCAGGCCTTATAGGGGACCGGCCTGGCACTCATCACTAATTCAGGCACATTGCTCGTGTAAGAACTCGCCCCTTTTAGGGGACTCGCAACCTCGCAGTCAGTGTGGGCATATACTCGGTAACTCTTTGACCTCGCCGGCAACGTAAACCCCTGCGAATATCAGACTAATAGACAAGTTTGCATTGAATCAAACATTCTGGGAACAATAGCCCGTGGGCGCGTGGAAAGCGATGGCTCTATTGTCACGTAACGTTTTTGACGAGTCTTTGGAACATTTGTGAGATCTGATTGGTTGGCCACATCACAGATAAGGGAATTACCTGACGCCTTACCACCATAAAAGTAAAACGACAACACTTGGACAACACTTTGTCTGCCCGGCAGGCATGCGATCGCCATCATGATCAGGCTTCTTGAGAGTGAGTACGAGATTGATCTATGTAACTCGGTTCAACAAGTGCGGCTGTGAATTGAATTGACGTGACTTCTCCACAAAGGCACTTTGTCTACCTTGGGTCGAGTGCTTTTAACATTACGTCCAGTCTTGTTTGTTCAACGGCGTTTTAGGGGCCCGGAACCGATCATTGATCAGAAACCGATGAGTCGGCTAAACAAGTTTACGTCCATTTTGCCAGGAAGCACCCCTTTCGGCGTGAAACCTTGTGGGTGACTTTCAATCCGTGGCGTCGAACATCATGCATCTGTCGACCAAACCAGGTTAACCAAGGGTACAGGCGAGGATTTTGCACTCGCTTACCCTTTTTAGAGTCGCTTATGGGCATTTTGCTATTGAGAAAAGTGTCGTTGCACGAGTACGTTATTTTTGAGCATTGCAGATGTGGGGTTGTGACAAGCTCATTGTCTTACGTTTCAGAGAAGTGAATAGCACTGCTCCGATCAGAACTGCGGATTCTATACCTTCCACATGACCTTCGTCCAAGAATTTCGCCTCCAACTCAACCATAACGAGGGATCGCAGGGAAGGCCGCCTCTTCTTTTCGCTTTATTGTCGCTTTATTGCTCATCCACTTCCGTGACCGGGTCATTTATTCTGGCTTCTCCACATTGTGCCCATTTCCCAAAAGGTCAGATTGCACACCGAAACGCGGGACTTAGATAGTATGCTACTTTGATCGATGGGAGGAAAGGGGATAGTTCAGGGTGAAGGTACGGAACAAATGACAAGACCGATTTGTGATAATTTATCTTTATCCAACCGTTCCACCATCGACTCAAAATCCGTTGAAGTCCAAAGAATGCGCGGTATCAATGGGGTGTGGTGGCTTATTTGCTCTATGGGTGGGTATAAATACAAGGGCCCGAGTCGCTAGGAATCCAACAGTCCCTTGAACAAGATCGCTGTTTATCTCGCTATATCCACCTCCAATGACCCTTTCTGAAGTCACCTTTGTTGTGCGTCTCTGTCGTTATAGAATCTTCATTTCGATGACACCCATTTTTCAGTACTGGGAAATGCCCCCCGGTCGCTGGCTCGAGGATGCCTCTGACATTCTCAAGGAGCAAGGCTTAGCGGAGCGCGGCGCTCTGAGTGCCGACAACACTGTTGTATGTCTTCGTTATTATAGAATTTTCATTCCGATGACACCCATTGCAGTACTGGGAATTTCCCCCTGGTCGCTGGCTCGAGGAGGCGTCCAACATCCTCAAGGAACAAGGCATGAGTGCCGACAACACTGTTGTATGTGTTTGTTATTATAGAATCTTCATTCCGATGACACCCATTTTGCAGTACTGGGAAATGCCCCCTGGTCGTTGGCTCGAGGATGCCTCTGACATTCTCAACGAGCAAGACTTGGAGGAAGCCTAGAAGAATGCCAGTTGTGTAGTTTTGAGTACAATGAAGTGTGTATCATGTTGTTGTTGCCCTCGATAGTTTTTGTCGCCTCGTGTCCGTGTTGTTATGTTGTGAATCTTGTAACTGCGTAGTTGTATTTTGGTTTCGGCCAGAATGCAACAGTGATGAATCGTTTACCAGTGTCCTGAAGGCAGATTTTAACTTGTATACGACGACCGCAATGCCAGCTTTGCTACGTTCGTCCATTAGTCTAAATCCGATTGCGAGTGCGTCTCATTGTACAGTAAGTGGGTGATTTGAATATTCTAATTGCTCGTTGCTCCAAGACGAGTCACTAGGCCGATTTTCCGAAATGACGGGTCGATTATTATTACTTGAGACTACTAGTGGGCCATGCTCGGAGGCAGGCACTGCCATAATAATAGAGCACAAATCTGATCGCATTGCCTGGTTCACGCACCAACTCAGGTGAGCTACTACGCCGCATTATTACAAGCCTGTACTATTTCAAGCAAAGAAGTTCACTAGAAGCTCACTATTCCGCTGCTTTCCCCGGAAATGATTCTATTCCATTTGTATCCTGTCGGGAAGCGAGTTTCGGGTGTGCATATCGAGATTCACAGCAACCTTGAAACAGCCCACGACCTTCGATAGAACGTGACTAAATTGACACTTATTCCCCAAGGCCCGCAGGCTCGAGTGCGTGTGACACGTTGGAAGTAACATCGGAGGAGGCCTGTCGCCTGAGAATCCCACCTTCGTTCAAATCATGCTGGGTCGCACCGAAGGCACTGTCGTTGTACTCTGTACATGTCAGTGGTCATCATGTTATGCACGCGAATTACCAACACATTTGTTTGGATTTACACGATCAATGGTCACGCCCAAGAATCGTAGCTTTCGTTCCCTCCGTTCCCTCGAAGGCGTGATTGCATTTTACAATACATCGCTGAAACATCCTTGGGGCCGCACTGTCAATCATGTTACCGATATATTGTCTCTTTATATTCATTTGCGTGAAGCTAGGGTGACTAGTATTAGTGCCAACGACGAGATGGTGCAGGTCCATGTCGCTTGAGGCGTGTCGGACGTTCACAGACGCGATGTCCATTTTTGTCGATTACCTGCTTCACAATAGCTTTGAGAGCGAGATTCGTCAAAGACAACCCAAACAAGTAAGGTGATCTACCAGACAGAATAAGTTCGCAGGGCAGTGTAGCAGGGCGAAAGGCTTTACTAGAAGGGGGACGTGTGGGTTTCGATTCACAAATAAAGGGACACCGGGTCCTCTAGCGGTTGAAGCACACCATCATGGTGGAAAGAAATATCGGTTTTGCTCGTGGGGCGACGATGTCGCTATCGGCGGTGCTGACGAACTCGAAGGGGTAAATAGAGGCGCCAAAGACAAGCCCGACCCCGCCATTGACAGTGCACCTCCCATGCAAGCCCCTGCAAGTGAAAATAAGTCAGTTGGAGCAAAAACAGATGGGGCCCCACCAGCCGTCTACCGCTCATCGCAATACGTGCGCGATGTTCTTGCAGGTTCCAGCTCCGCTATAGGTCGTCGTGGTTAACCAGCCTTTCCTACTGGCGTTCCGACTCAAAATTGGGGGCCGCGTCAGGCACGGCAGGTATGGGGGACAGCGTGAAAGGAAGTGAGGAAGGGATGGAACATGCAGCGGCTGTGGGTGGGGTACGGCCGACGCGATGATTCAACCTCCGATTCGCGTGCCGCATAGGGGCATCCTCATGCAAACCCCAGCTTCCATCGACATCCTTTTCACCAAATGAGGTCAAGACCACGAACAGAAGAAAAAATAACAAAAGGCGCACTTTTTTCAACGTTGAAGCGGACATGCTATACAACAACTCGGCAACGGCGCAAACGAGAACTTTCGGACGGCTTTGCTTTCGCACATCTCGCGACCGTGTTGATAACGTCGCCCGCACGTCGAGCGAGCTAAATAAACGACCATTCAATGGTCATGTGAGGCGTCAAGGTAGAAATTCTTACCTCGGCAAGTGCAAGTGTAGAGAAAGGCGTCTCAGCTGGAGTGTAGCCTGCGACGAGCGCTGCCCCAACTTTCCGGGTGATCAAGTACTTTGACATTACGTCCAGTGAGTATTCAAACATTCTGGGAATAACCCGTGCTCGCGTGGAAAGCATAGCTCTTTTAACACGTAAGAGGGGCTTAATAGACAAGTTCGCATTCAAACATTCTGGGAACAATAACCCGTGGGCGCGTGGAAAGCGATGGCTCTATTGAGAGGTAACGTTTTTGACGAGTCTTTGAAACATTTGTGAGATCTGATTGGCCACTTCACAGATAAGGGAATTACTTGATGGGCCTTACCATAAAAGTAAACGACAACAACTCGGTTCAACAAGTGCGGCTGTGAATTGAATTGACGTGACTTCTCCACAAGGGCACTTTGTCTACCTTGGGTCGAGTGCTTTTAGCATTACGTCCAGTCTTGTTTGTTCAACGGCGTTTTAGGGACCCGGAACTGATCATTGATCAGAAACCGATGGGTCGGTTAAGCAAGTTTACGTCCATTTTACCAGGAATAGCACCCCTTTCGGCGTGAAACCTTGTGGGTGACTTTCAATCCGTGGCGTCCCATGTTCGGACGTGAATCGAACATGGCTTGTGACGACAAACTCATTGTCTTACGTTTCAGAGAAGTGAGTACGACATTGATCTATGTAACTCGGTTCAACAAGTGCGGCTGTGAATTGAATTGACGTGACTTCTCCACAAGGGCATTTTGTCTACCATGGGTCGAGTGCTTTTAACATTACGTCCATTGTTATTTGTTCAACGGCGTTTTAGGGGCCCAGAACTTATCGTTGATCAGAAGCTGATGAGTCGGTTAACCAAGTTTACGTCGACTGTTAGGCCCAGTGACTTGGTTCCATTTCCCAGAACGGTCTGATTGCACACCGAAACACAGGACCTCCTTTAGGCTAGTCGGTAGTACCGGAACAAACGACAAGACCGATTTGTGATAATTTATTTTTATCCAACTGTTCCACCGTCAACCCAAAGCCGCCCCAAGTACAAAGAATGCACGGTATCAATGAGGTGTAGTGGTTTGTTTACTCCATGGGAGGTATAAATACAAGGCTCCTAGTGGTAGGAATCCAACAGTCCCTCGAACAAGATCGCTGTTTATCTCGCTATATCTACCTCCAATGACCCTTTCTGAAGTCACCGTTGTTGTGCGTCTCTGTCGTTATTGAACCTTCGTTTCGATGACATCCCCCGCAGTACTGGGAAATGCCCCCTGGTCGCTGGCTCGAGGATGCCTCTGACATTCTCAAGGAGCAAGGCTTGGCGGAGCGCGGCGCTCTGAGTGCCGACAACACTGTTGTATGTCTTCGTTATTATAAAATTTTCATTCCGTTGACACCCATTGCAGTACTGGGAATTTCCCCCTGGTCGCTGGCTCGAGGAAGCGTCTAACATCCTCAAGGAGCAAGGCATGAGTGCCGACAACACTGTTGTATGTATTTGTTATTATAGAATCTTCATTCCGATGACACCCACTGCAGTACTGGGAATTTCCCCCTGGTCGTTGGCTCGAGGATGCCTCTGACATTCTCAAGGAGCAAGACTTGGATGAAGCCTAGAAGAATGTCAGTTGTGTAGTCTGAGCACAACGAAGCGTGTATCATGTCGTTGTTATCCTCGATAGTTTCTGTCGCCTCGTGTCCGTGTTGTTATGTTGTGAATCTTGTAACTGCGTAGTTGTGTTTTGGTTTCGGCCAGGGTGCAACAGTGATGAATCGTTTACCAGTCTCCCCAAGACAGCTTGTAACGCGCGTGAACGACGGTCAAGGCCTGACGCGCAAGGCGGGCCGTCGTATCGCACCTGAGTGACGATAGTCTGCATCGTCACGCCTGTGTTCAGAATCTTCGAGTCCGGAGCGTTCAACGTTTAGCTGAGCGTAATTGGTCATTGGCCCTTACAACTTCTGTACCTGGACAGCTTCAGAAAGCAATCGTCCGCGAACGCCGGAAGGCCCGCTTTGATACGTTCGTCCACCATTCCGATCTCTTAGCAGTGCGTCTCATCGTAAGTGAGTGGATCGCAGTTCCCCCAAGGTCGCGATCACTCTGTTTGTCCATGATGCATCATGCTGTGTAGATGCCCTCGTGTCCTCTATGTAAACGAACATGTCAACCCATAGATCCACCCAGTCCTTTCACGGACAGTCAGACGAGGAATTACTGCTGCTGCAGCCGAAACGCGTTCCAAGCCTCGTTCAACGCCCCAAATACCTCATTCGCAACCATCCTCTGCTCCATCGTGGTATTCCCCGCATTCAGCTGCGTCACCGAGCATACATCAGCTGATCCACGTCTCCCTGATGCGCAACACTCACCTTGCCCGGATGCACCTTTGCAATGGCCCTGAAATACGCCCCCTTGACCTGTCCCTTGCTCACCACTTCTGCCATCCCAACTTTCCGCCACCGACCCCGGGCCAGAGTGTCAGGCGGGCGTCCACGGCGTCTTTGCATGCCAGACGGGCAGCTTCTTCGGTTCGTTGGCATTGTGGGTGGAGCGGAGGGCAGTGAGGGCTGCAGAAGGTGGCGGGGACGCAACGGATTTCTGTGTGGATTTGGGTTTGGGACGCACATAGGAGTAGAATTGGTTTTGGGTTTAGGTTTTGGAGGGGATTGTGATCCGAGACCCGCACCACTCACGTCACCGCCGTCCACCATCCTTCGACACCGACCTATACCTTTGACTGCCTCCCCTTTCACACCTGCGCCTGCCCAATCCGCACCAAAGAGTACCTCCCACGTACACGGCGCCGTTTCCCACTTCTTGAGGCCCTCGAGTGCCTCAGAACGCTGAATGCCTTTGAGAGTCCTTCGACGAGATAAACGGACGTAGGTAGGTCCCCGTTGGATGCAGCGCCCTCACCTCCACCTCCGTGCCAACTTGTGCCACCAACGAACCGTCGAACGATTACAACGGTTGGATGTAGCGTCCCCATCGCCCTGCACCAGTACGCTCACTTTACCCGTTCCCACATCCACCGGCATCTTCTCGTCGAAATCCGACTCGGTCCCTGTAAACGACATCTCGAGCTCTCCTCCACCCCCTCCAGCCCAACTTGAACCACCAACGAACCGTCGAACGATCACGACAGCCTCCTCGCATGCCTTAATCGTGTCCCTCAGCTCACCCACCTTGGACCGTACCAGCGCCACATTGGCCAAGATGGGCACTCGCAATATGTGTCCCGGTGGAAGCACAGACAATGCGCTCATATACGCTGCGAGGGCGACAGGAAAGTCACCCCACTTGTATGCGTCCGTTCCTGCCGAATTGTGAGACGTTGACGTAGTTAGTACAGATAGCGCGATAGTGGCAGTGAATGTGCGTAGAGGCTGAGGTGGTCGTTGTGATGTCGACGCGCCAGATGATGTGGACATGGGTGTTTGTGTAGATGGCGTAGGTGCAGAGACAGACGAATAGATCGAAGGTGATGGTGCTTGCGGTTTGGGTTTTCCACGCCGAAAGGGAGACTGGTATGTGGTGGTGGGAGAGTCGGTGCTGAATAGATCAACTTCTCGTTCCCGCTCTGGTCGAGGGGTCAGTGGGTGCGACTGAGACTGAGGCTGAGGCTGTTGTTGTGGGGACGACGCGCAGGAGGGCGCTGTCTCTCCTTTGTTCCTCGTCTTTGTCGTCCTTGAACCCAGCTTGGACCCCACCGCGACCGACCCCGCGGTCCGGTTGTTGCGACTCACCATCCGCATGGTCACGCTCGAGCATCCATCGTGGTCTGCAATCCGATGCTGGCGCACCACCCGTAGCGTTGGCAGCTGTAGCCCTCTCTTCGTACATTTTGACGGCCCTCTCTCTTCCTTCTCTCCAGAGCGCGTTTGCCTTGCTGAACATGCCGCGACCGATCTCGCTCGCTTGGGGCAACAATTTCTCGACGGCGATATCAAGTGGAGGTTGCGATTGCGGATTGGTTTTAGAAGGATTGGCGGATTGTACGTGAGAGTCAGTGCGTGTTGGTCGCGGACGGGCCGCTTGATCCCAGTGCCTGTCTCTGTCGGCATTTCTTCGACGTTCACGCTCAGGTGGATATGTGGATGGTCGTGGGGATCCTTCCTGGCCCGCTTGGGAGAGGAAGAGCTCCGTGGCAGCCTGGACATCGACACCGTTTTCAGTGATAGTATTGATAAGGGCAGCACGTGCATCAACAGGTGAGAAACCCATTTCGACCAGCTGGTCTGGGATGTGTGGAGGTGGCGAGGCACTCGTGCGCGGTGAGCGAACAGGATCCCGCGTCGAGATGGATGGGTTTGGAGAGTGAGAGTGAGATAGTGACTAGAATATGCGCGCATATCACCAGTAATTCGTTGAACATGACGCATATATGGAGGTCTCGTACCACTGGCTTCCCTAGATCGCCGAGCATATCATTCTCGGGGTGCTCAGAATGACTATTGAGCGTATCCTCCGCATCCGAGTTATCGCATCCGAGAAGGGCATGTTCGCGATCGCCAATGTCAAAGTCACCAGGGGTACCTGCGACCACGCGGGATAGCGCCTATGATTGGGATTGAGACGTCTGTTGCTCTGAAGACCCGATTCAGCGAGATCTCATAGGTTCGTAGGCTGTTTCCACGTAGCTGGCTGTGTGGGTGGCAGGTGCAGGTACGGATCGCGATTATGAGGTGACCTTATGGAGACCCCAATCGTCGTGCTCGATCGAAGCGTTGTTCGGGGGCGGAGAGGTCGACGGTGCATCCCCAGCCGCAGGCAAGCTACCAGACCCGAAATCAAAACTGTCCCGCGCTGATGTGTCTCGTTGTATGGCCGCAGGCCGTCGTTGGTCAGGCCAGCGCGTTGAGTCCATCCAAAAGCGATGCGGAGGAAGATGGAGACTCAGTTTGAGCAGAAGCAGTGTTGCTTCGTGCTGCGAGTAACTCCCGTTCAGCCATGGTCCGACATGGGTTTTGACCGGCTTCGGTGCCATCGAGCGAAGAAGAAAACAAGTCATTGAACGCAAGCACCACTGTCAGCGCCGTACATGCATGGAAACAAAATTCAAAATTCCCAACGAATCCTGGAGTGGGTGGACGGGCAGCATCTTTTCGGGTTTGTATGCGGTGCGGAGGGCGGCAAAGAGAAGGGTTGTAGATTCGGTAAGAGTGTTGATGCGGCTGGATTCAGGCTTGGAAGAAAGTCAGGACTTGGTAGATTTCAGTAGGTGTACGACATTTCAAATCCCGCCCAGTGACCAATGGACATGGATAGTTTGGCGACACGCTCACGTCTACTTGTACATATCCGACTTGGTCCCTCCCTCTTTCCCTGTTCACACCCTCAGTGAATTATCGACTCACTCACCTTTCAGCATACGAGCGACTACATTAGTCAAGATGGGAACTCGTCATTTGTGGTCCGGCATTACACGCAGAGTGATGCCTCAATCTCCCTTATTCCCTTTCTCATAAGTCTTTTGATGCAGCTTGCAATTGTGAGCTACGGCCGACCATCGATTCTCGTCGATCAATTGAGGGCATCCGCGCACACATATACGGTTGGTGCCGTCCTTGGACTTGTGTAGAGAAATTTAGAGACTGCCGTCAGATCTTGGATGGCAATGCACGGATCCAGCAGATTTCTGTACTTGGGTTCACTCAATTGGCGGGTGTAACCGTCCGATCTACTTGATACCCGCGACTCTGCGTCCACCGTGTGCCCTACGAGCGCTTGGATGATCGCTGTTCCCTGTGAACGTTCCTCCCTATGAATATGTGACTATAGCGCCGCCGAACAAAGAGCGATGAAAGATGTGGACGCAGTAAGCGTAAGCTGTCTTCGCTACCAAGCTCCTAGTAACAACATCCAGCAGCTTCGACAGGCGAGACATGAATCCGTCAGTCACGACCGAACGCGGCGCTCAGACCCCATTTTTCCCTCACGGTATGCTCATTACTTTCTGTCGCCGCTCTGCTGTCCACTTTGTGTTGTTCCAAACATTTTAGAACCCTCGCTCGGGAGGGCAGGTCCATCATACTCCCAGGCCGCGGTCTTCGAACACTAGCGCTTGGGCGTTCGTCGTGATTCTTCTTTTCCACCCCCATCGCAACTTAGCGCGAGCCTTTTTCCAAGTCCCTCTTCCAAGAACGACCTAGGACGTTCTTGGCCGCAGTGATGTTCTGGCGGTGGCAGACCACTGGGGTGACAAGCACCAAGGAAGCAGGTATGGGAGTGTCAGGTGCGCAGGGAGGTACCGGTCAACACAACGCAGTCTCTGCAGGACGAATCAACGTGTCGAAAATGAAGGATATGAACGCCTAAAAAGGGTCACGATGTACTTTGACTGGTAGGTGCTCAAGTCTGTTTCTCAGGACCCAGAAGGCGAAAAAGTTTACACGCGCCATTTTCTTGTGCAAATTGCCACATCGCTGACTGGTCAATCAGGCTGGAGTTGCTGTGGTGCAATATAAATTTTCTTATGCCGGTGGCAAGCGACTCTTGTTGCTACTATCAAGGAATCCCATCATTTCGTAGTGTCGCCGTAGTCACTCGCCTAGGAACAACCCATTCAGAACGATAAAAACATCCATTTCCAATGGGACGAAATTGGATTTAAACTGACGGACGAACGTATTCAAAGCTGCCAGTGGCCTACCAGTCATCGCGAACAATTGGTTCCCGAAGCTAATATACAGACACAGAGAATTGTAACCGCAGGGCCACAGGTGCCATGGCCAATTATACTCAGTTGAAGGCTGAAGGCTCCGGACTCCAAATTTCTGGACTCTGGGCGTAGACCTGACAGCGCAAAATTGCCACCGGAGCGCGCTACCTGCTCCCAAGCCAGTTTGGGTCCTTCCTTCGGTCTCACGCGTTTCTGAAGACTGGCAAACGATTCTTCACTGTTGCACCCTAGCCGGAGCCAAGGCACAACTACTCGCAGTTACAAGATTCACAAGACTACATGGATACGAGGTGACGGGAAAAATCAGAGATAGGGATGACACGATACACGACTTATTGTGCTCAGTAAGAGTGGACTATGCTACTGGCATTCTTCTAGGCTTCCTCCAATGCTTGCTCGTTGAGAATGTCGGAGGCACCCTGAAACCAATAGGTCATCGGGGAATCCACCAAACCTGCAATCGGTGTCATCAGAGAAGTCAAGGTTCAATGGTAGCAGAGACATACACCAGTGTTCTGGGCGCTCTTCTGCACGTACTCCTCAAGGCCTTGCTCGTTGAACATGTCAGAGGCTGACGCGGGAGGATAATGGTTACGAGTCCAGATCTGGGATGGGTGGTCATCGGAATGAAGATTCTACAATAACAGAAACGTACGGCAGTGACTTGAGAAGGGGCCATTGGATATGGATATCGCGACCTGATTGATGCTGGGGGTTAGTCATCACAAATCGGTCTTGTCTCAACAGATAAGCTTGTGCCGTACCTTCACAGGTCATTGCATTGATAAGGTAACAGTGGAATAGCGGTACGCAGTCAGACCTTTTGAGGAATATAATTCGACGCAGTTGTGCGGGGATAGCTCATTGAATTTGAGGCGAAATTATCATGGGGAGCAGAGGGTGAGTGGCGCTGATCTGATTGATGGGGTAGCTATTTAGTTTTCTCAGACATAATCAACCTGGAGATGATCTCCTGCGAGATAGCTGCTCACCAGGCTCAGCTTGTCGGTCACCGGCCATGGTCGGTTCACGTCTGAACATGGGAGGCCGTGCAGTGAGTCACCCACCATGTTTCATGTCAATGAAGACGAGAATGGTGCTGCTTCCTTGGCACAATCGACACGAAATTAGTTGACCGACATCAGTTTCTGATCAGCGATGAGTTCCGGGTCCCTAAAACGCGGTTGAAAAACAACACTGGACGTAATGTTAAAAGCACTTGACGCAAGGGAGACAAAGGGCTCCTGTGCAACAGTCAAGGAATGACTTATAGCCGCTCTTGTTGAGCCGAGTTACCTAGGTGAATCTCGTACTCGCATGGGAAACCTGATTTCAAATTGTCAGCGCCCATGATGATTGTACCTTTCCATGAGACCACGGGTTATCGCTACTGCTGAGGGACACTTGATGTGGTATGTCCTTGATGCTGGCTCCATGGGGATGGCTGACTCGTCCAACCCATTCAGCATTGTCACTCCCGGCAGTGATATGATCGTTTATGCAAACGTGTCTATTAAGTACCCCCTGATATTCGCAGGGGCTTTACGTTGCTGTCGGGGTCAGAGAGGTATGCAAAAGAGAAAGTGGGTGAGCGACCAACACCTCAAGTCCAGTAAAGATTGTCGAGACTTGGGCACGGCGCTCGAACCTGTACAACACTCCGTCACGGTGATCGTACACCACGACGTAGGTTGTTTAACATGTTTTCTGAATGCATTTCCAGCGCACGGAGAAGAGAAGAGAGGCTAGCCTGTCGCGGGACCATCCTCGAACCCGTCCCAACGAATAGGCAAGCGAGTGATCTGGATTCTGGAAGCTCCTCACGGATCTGAAGTTTGAACGAACAATGTGGCACGTGACCCCGGCCGCCTGCGTTTTGCTGCACCCTTCCATGCCTGCCCCGGCTGCCAGTGTTGAATGCATTGAGAAGGATTCATGGCACTCGAGCCACGGCGTCGCGAACGTGAGCAAAAGCATGGATATGACCTTCCCGACCAGAGGTCCACGCCGCGTGGCGTCTTGGTAGACAGGCAGCGGCCTTAGTTTTTTTTGGATGGAGCTCGGAAGAAAGGAGGGTTTGGGTTTGGCCCAGGTATGCAGGTGGAAAGTGGTTTGAGAAGGGTAGCTTCAGATGAGAGACCCCCACTCCTGCCCATTCAGCAGAAAAGAGTTCTCCACGCCGTTTCCCGCTGCTCGAGACCCTCTAGCCTCAGCATGCTGGACGCCTTTGAAAGCACTTCGACCGATCGACGGGCGTTGGTAGGTTTACGCTGGACTGTCATCTTATGCTGATACTCTCACTTTACCCATCCCCAGTACCGCCGTCTCCACGTCGAAATCCGATCCCTCCTCCGTCCCCTCATCCCAGCAGCGAACCGTCGAACGATCACGACAGCCTTCTTTCACACGCCTTGATCGTGTCCCTCAGCTCACACCGAGCGCTACGTGAGTGAAATTGGGCACTCGCAATAGTACGTACTTCGCTGCCAGCGCACGCGTACATACTCCGCGAGGATCACAAGAACACAGGAAAGTCAGCTCACATATATTCCTCCTTCCCCGTGGTCCCGTGAGCCGTTGATACGGTCAGCGTAAATGGTCGTCATGATCGTGCGCGAGGGATCCATGAGATGGTCGGTGCACCGTCGACGGACCAGACGATGCGCACGTGTAGAAGGCACACACGTAGAGAGAGCCTATAATATTAAAGGCCCCAGTATGAGACCTTACTGCAAGTGGTGAAGTTTGTGGGACTTGGAGAAGGGACCCATGGACTCGCTTTGAATTTTCCGTGGGTATAGTTCAGACCCGATTATCCGAGTCGTTCTATGTTCTCCGATGGCTTATGGGTATTTTAACAAGTGCATTCAGCTTAGCCCGCGTTCAGCTAGTGGCATTGCTAGTAACCAATATACTTTGGGTTCTAGTCCTACGTGTTCGACACGAATGAACATCGTTCGCGTAAGGACAGGCAAATGACTAAGTTCGTCCGCACCTAGCAACAGTTACAGAGTCGATATCACCACAGGGTTACATTCTTTTCATATTAGCTGCTCACGAAGCTCATCCTGACGCGGGTTGTGTTTTACTCATGCGTCTGGACTCTGGAAGGTATCCCCTCATGTCAGTGGGGACAGGGTGGTGCTGCCGCACGCAGTTGCCCCAAGGTCACGATCAGAAATGCACTCCCGTCTGTCCATCATACTACATAGATCCCCTCGTGTCCTCTATGTAAACGAACATATCAACCCATAGATCCTCCCGGTCATCTCACAGGCAGTTACACAAGGAATCACTGCTGTTGCTGCTGAAACACGTTCCAGGCCTCGTTCAACGCCCCAAACACCCCATTCGCAACCATCCTCTGCTCCACCGTGGTATTCCCCGCATTCAGCTGCGCCATCATACATAACCCGTCCATCAGCGGATCCACGTCTCCCCGATGCGTATCACTCACCTTGTCCGGATGCACCTTTGCAATTGCCCGCACATACGCCCCCTTGACCTGTCCCTTGCTCACTACCTCCGCCATCCCGACTTTACGCCACCCGAGCTCGGGCCAGAGTATGGTCTCGTCCAGGTATGTGAGGAGTGCACGGATATTACCTTCCCGACCAGCTTTCCATGCAGCTAGGCGGGCGTCCACGGCGTCTTTGCACGCCAGACGGGCAGCGTCTTCGGTTTGTTGTGCATTGTGGGTGGAGCGGAGGGCAGTGAGGGCTGCAGAAGGTGGTGGGGACGCAGAAGATGTGGATTTGGGATTGGGACGCGCATGGGGAGTAGAATTGGTTTTGGGCTTGGGCTTTGGAGGGGGGGATTGAGATCCGAGAACTGCACCACTCGCATCACCGCCGTCGACCATCCTTCGACACCGACCTATACCTTTGACTGCCTCCCCTTTCACACCTGTACCTGCCCAAGCCGCACCGAAGAGTACCTCCCACGTACACCGCGCCGTTTCCCACTTCTCGAGACCCTCGAGTGCCTCAGCACGCCGCCTAAATGCCTTTGAGAGTCCCTCGACGAGATCAACGGACGTAGGTAGGTCCCCGCAGGATGTAGCGTCCCCATCGCCCTGCACCACCACGCTCACTTTACCCGTTCCCACATCCACCGGCGTCTTCTCGTCGAAATCCGACTCGGTCCCTGTAAACGACATCTCGAGCTCTCCTCCACCTCCATCCCTACTTGCACCACCAACGAACCGTCGAACGATCACGACAGCCTCCTCACATGCCTTGATCGTGTCCCTCAGCTCACCCACCTTGGACCGTACCAGTGCCACATTGGACAAGATGGGCACTCGCAATATGTGCTCCGGTGGAAGCGCAGATAGTGCCCGCATATATGCCGCGAGGGCGACAGGAAAGTCACCCCGCTTGTATGCGTCCGTTCCGGCTGATTTGTGAGACGTTGACATGGTCAGTACAGATAGTGTGGTGGTGGTGGTGAATGTACGTGGGGGCTGAGGTGATCGTTGTGATGTCGATGAGCCAGATGACGTGGACATGGGTGTTTGTATAGATGGCGTAGGTGCAGAGACAGATGAATGGATGGAAGGTTGTGGTGCTTGCGGTTTGAGTTTGCCACGCCGAAAGGGAGACTGGTATGTGGTGGTGGGAGAGTCGGCGCTGAAGAGATCAACTTCTCGTTCGCGCTCTGGTTGGTGGGTCGGTGGCTGCGACTGAGACTGAAGCTGTGATTGTGGGGGACGGCGGGCAGGAGGGCGCTGTCTGTCTCTCCGCTCCCATTGTTCCTCGTCTTCGTCGTCCTTGAACCCAACTTGGACCCCACCGCGACCGACCCCCCGGTCCGGTTGTTGCGACCCACCACCCGCCTGGTCACGCTCGCGCATCCATCTTGGTCTGCCATCCGAAGCAGGCGCACCATTCGTAGCGTTGGCAGCTGTAGCCCTCTCCTCGTACATCTTGACGGCCCTCTCTCTTCCTTCTCTCCAGAGTGCGTTTGCCTTGCTGAACATACCGCGACCGATCTCGCTCGCTTGGGATAACAATTTCTCTGCGGTGATATCGACTGGAGGTTCCGATTGCGGATTGGTTTTGGAGGGATTGAGGGGTTGTACATGGGAGTCGGTGCGTATTGGTGGCGGACGGGCCGCTCGATCCCTGTCCCTGTCCCTGTCGGCATTTCCGCGACGTTCACGCTCAGATGGATGTGGGGATGGTCGAGTGGATCCTTCCTGGCCCGCTTGGGAGAGCAGGAGCTCTGTGGCAGCCTGTATATCGAAACCGTTTTCGGTGATGGTATTCACAAGGGCAGCACGGGCATCAACGGGTGAGAAACCCATTTCGACAAGTTGGCCTGTGATGTGTGGGGGTGGCGAGGCACTCGTGCGGGGTGGGCAAACAGGAACCCGTGTAGAGATGGATGGGTTTGGAGAGGGCGAATGAGAGAGTGTCTAGAGTATATGCGTAGTAAATTCGTCGAACATGACGCATATATGGAGGTATCGTACCACTGGCTTGCCTAGATCGCCGAGTATGTCATGCTCTGGATGCTCAGAATGACCACCGCGACTATTAAACGTGTCCTCCGCATCCGAGTTATCGCCTCCGAGGAGGCCATCTTCGCGATCGCCAAAGTCAAAGTCATCAGGGGTACCTGTGACCGTGCGGGATGGAGCCTGTGATTGGGGTTGTGACGTCCGTGGCTCTGAAGACCCGAACTCGCCGAGATCCCATAGGGTTATAGGTTGTTTCCCCGTAGCTGTTTTTGAGGGTGCAGATAAGGATCGTGATTCTGAAGTGAACTCATGGAGACCCCAATCGTCGTTCTCGATCGAAGCATCGTTTGGGGGAGGAGTAATGCTCGGTACAGCCCCAGACAAGCTACCAAACCCGAAATCAAAACTGTCCCGCGTTGACGTGTCTCCTTGTATGGACGTAGGTGGACGTGGGCTCGCCGTCTTTGGTCGCGCCAGCGCATCGAGCGCATCCCAAAGCGAGGCGGAGGAAGATGCAGGTTCAATTGGAGCAGTGTTGCTTTGCTTTACTTTCTGTGCGAGCACGGCCCGCTCGGCCATGGTCATGTTGACCCGAGCTGGGTTTCGACTGGCTGCGGCGGCATCGAGCGAAGAAGGTAACAAGTCACCGAACGCATCTCTTCCGTGTGAAGTTGCCTGGTGCTGTTTGCCTTGGCGATCGCTGAGCTGGTTGTTCGTGACGGGTCTGCTAGATGGTTGCGATGCGGAGAGAATCGAGAAAGCGTCGTACTGTTGTCTACGTTGTGGAACTGCTGCGCCGACTTTCTTTTGTGGTTGTTGTGGATTCGGGTTGGTCGGGGCTGACGACGCCCAGATATCAGCAAACGAATCAGACATCCTGCAAAAAAACTGGAGAGGCGGAGAAACATGGAAAACATCCGAGACAGCTTATGTAATAACTGGTCTGTTTTCGATCTGTCATGGGGCACGGTGGCTCAATCCCGGTAGTATCTGCCAACTCTGCTTCCCCCTCGCTTTCCAAGCCCACTTTCGAACAGCTCGTCGGGGGCATCCCGGAAGAGCATCAATAAGGTAAGTAACATCCTACTGTGTTGTTCCCTTCGTGGATCAAACAAACCATTGATACCACACTCTGTGGCGGCTTCAGCGGTCATGCATCCTTTGACGCTGTCTGTGTTTGCGTTTGCCCTCGACTAGACGGATCACATTACACCCGGGAGAGTATTCTATCGTTTGCCGTCCTGCTGAATAACGACCGTTCGTATCGCTTTCAGTCCGCTACGTGATCCGATCAAACCACAAATAAACGAAGGAAGTCCTGGCGCGCAGTACGAGCACGCCGACCAGATATGGACAATCTAGGGAAATGTACCAATAACTTGTGTCGATACCACCATGACCCTAGAGTTGGAGTGAATATCTTCGGGTGAAAGTCCTCGGAAGAGAGGACACTAGCAGGAAATACAATGCCGTCACGACGCTACGGCCTGGCCCTCTGATGGAATCAAGAAACGGAGGTCCAGGAGCGCAGATTCTCCCATTCATAGTACTCGGTTGATGCAGCGGTGGGTTTCAACTTGATCATTCATCGGTTACATTTGGGACGACTCACGCTATGTAACTTTCTTCCGACAGATGGGCGGTGCGGTGATATTTGATCATATACTCGGGTTATAGAAAAGGTAACGCAGGGCTACGTTGGAACAAAGAAGTCTGAGACGCAAAATATAGGTAGGTTGGAGCGCTGAGATCAGCGAGGATCGATGGGCATGCGAATATAGGACGCCCCGGCACCCGTTTCTGGGATTCGAGTGAGTTTGAACCTGATTTCGACGATGGGTTAAGACGGAAGGTGTCGAACTGCTTGAAGCATGAAGCTCGTACCCATGAGGCTCGAGTGGCACCTTCACATTCCGAACCGTGAAGCGGTTCCAATGCGCTAAGTCCTCCAAGTTACCAATGGTGGTCCACGTATAGTATTTATCAGGCATGTGTGAGTTCTGTTATCGAGCTTTATCATCCTCGCCTTAACTGACATATCGATTGTGGCGGAACATTTCCGGCCTGCATCTTCGATACGGTCCCCGTTCGAGGCCCTTGAGTGAAGGTTCCGGGTTGCGAGGAATGCATAAAATGGACGGATGAACGTCACGATTGGTGAACCCAGAATGATACAGCAACCAGTCCATTTTCTTATGTACCTTACGAAGCCCCCCAGCAGAACGCTCGTGATGGAATGAATCCACCTCACAAACGGTTGACATGGACGGTTTTGGTAGGTACTAGATTGACATTCAAAGCCTGATATCCCAACGAGCTAGAGTGTGTACATTGAATCCACCTCCAATGGACCAGTAAATCCTTGAGGCAGCGGATGACTTTGGTGGCGATGTTTCGCTCTGCCCGTGCCCGTACTGCGAGATACTGTTACCGGAGATTTGACCAATCACTGCGTCCAGAAAGGATCCCACTGGCAGAGCACCTCTGTCTCGCTTCGGCGCATTACGATGGTATAGTACTCGAAAACACTGGAACAGGCGTCTGTCTTGATAAAGTAACCGTCATCCTGCTGGGGCGTCGCGAGCGACCAGCTCAGCGATTAGCAAGACCGACAGCATCAGGCAATTTTCCACGGAGAAGATGCGTTCAACGGCTCCTCTACTTCTTCGCTGGATGGGCTGCATACAGCCAGACCGGGTATAATCGAGCGAGCTGTACTCGCACAGAAAGCAAAGGTAGCGCGAAAAAGTTGCATCAGCTCAGATCGGACCTGGGACTATATTCTCTTCGCTTTGGGATGGACTGGACGCGCGAGTCCATACAAGGAAACACGGCGGCACGCGACGGTTTTTGATTGAAGTTAATTTCGGGCCAGCTGATAGCGTACCGCAGCGGAATCTGGTTTGGGAAGGGTGCATTCAGGCGAAAGACCCCCACTGTCCGCCGCCCAGCCTCTGAGTACCTCGTCACGCCCACGCCTCCTCACTTCGCACCAAGACATACCTCCCAAACACTCTACCAATTCCCACTTTTCGAAGCCCTCCAGTGTCTCAGCACGTCGCCTAAACGCCTTTGAATGACCTGATCGACGGAAGTAGGATGGTCCGCGTTGACCGCCTTGCACTGATGCGTTCGCTTTACCCCTCCGCACGAGGCTCTTTTCGTCAAAATATAACTCGATCTCCGTTACTAACATTCCCTCTGCCACTCTTCCACCCTCCCGCTCGCACCACCAACGATCACAGCAGCCTCCTCACATGTCTTGATCGTGCCTGGGACCGCACGAGCGGTACATTGGGTGCGCAGTATGCGTTCCGGCGGAAGCGCAGATGGTACACGCATACTACGAGGAATAGGAAACCTACCCCGCATGTACTATGTGTCCCTCCCTGCGGACTTGTGGGACATTGAAAAATCCGAATGGATCCCCGGGCGACCGTTCTCCGAGAAGACGTTACCTCCAAGGAGTCAAACACACTAGAGCCAGCAGACATACTCTACCCAAACCTAATTGCGGTATAAGCGGACCAGAATTTGTGAGGCGTCTCTATATATGCCCCCGAGTCCGAGTCTGCATGAGATGTCCATCATGCGGATGACATCATTTATATTCTGTCATCGCGGACAAGGGATGCAACGGAGTGACGCGAACGCGGGTGAGATTAGCGAGACAGCGCACGAGCTCGTTGTTTGGGAAATCGTTGTCTTGGATGGAGGAATGGAGGAGGGTACACCGTGAGCGTGTCAAGAGCTCCGAAAACTTGAATCCTGCCAGTGTTCGTTCCAAATCACGAAGGTGGGTGCGTAGATTGCGAGTGTTTGGAGTTGAGGCAGGATGAGAAGGTCGATCGCGCCCCTTGCGTTCGCGCCGGGGAAGAGTCGACGGACGCGGAGCGTTGGAAGACAGGGTAAAGTACCATGGTTTGGTACCGTTTAGATGCCGTGTTCTATCGATTCCCAGGGAGCAAGTGGATATGTTTTGACACTGGGCGAGGCGCTTGAGATAACGTGAAGCTCCTCCCACAATGTGACGATACCTCCGCAAGGCTTTCCCAATGGAGGTGAATACTATCGTCCACTGAAGACCCTGGTCCGCTCTAAGTAAACGACTTGAGGTTCGCGGCGGACTCCAAGCTCAGGGGGAGCCCGGTGACGATGCGTTGTGTCTGGACGCGCGTGGGCAGGCGTGGGCGTGAAGAGGTACCGGTCTTACGACTTGCAGTATGACTTCCTACTGACTAAGCCCCCTTGGATCGACGGCTTGCCTCATAGACGGTCTGGTCACCAGACTACGTAGAAGTTGCTTTCTGGAGACTCGTACACAATCCATCACTTTAATTTGCACCTGGCCGGAGGCAAGATACAACTACGCAGTCACAAAATTCACAACAATACGAGGCGACAGAAACTATCGAGGATAACAACGACATGATACACGCTTCATTGTGCTCAGACTACACAACTGGCATTCTTCTAGGCTTCCTCCAAGTCTTGCTCGTTGAGAATGTCAGAGGCTTCCTCGAGCCAGCGACCAGGGGGAAATTCCCAGTACTGCAATGGGTGTCATCGGAATGAAGATTCTATAATAACAAATACATACAATAGTGTTATCGGCACTCATGCCTTGCTCCTTGAGGATGTTGGACGCCTCCTCGAGCCAGCGACCAGGGGGGAATTCCCAGTACTGCAATGGGTGTCATCGGAATGAAAATTAGACAATAACAGAGACATACAACGGTGTTGTCGGCACCCAGAGCGCCGCGCTCCTCCAAGGCTTGCTCGTTGAGAATGTCAGAGGCACCCTCGAGCCAGCGACCAGGGGGATATTCCCAGTACTGCGAAGGAGGTCATCAAAATGAAGATTCAATAACGACAGAGACGCACAACAACGGTGACTTCAGAAAGGGCCATTGGATGTGGATATAGCGAGATAAACAGGGATATTGTTCGAGGGACTGTTGGATTCCTACCGACTTGGAGCCTTGTATTTATACCCACCCACGGAGCAAATAAACCACCACACCTCATTGATACCGCCAATTCTTTGTACTTGGACCGGCTTTGAGTTGACGATGTAACCGTTGGATAAAAATAAATTATCACAAATCGGTGTTGTCGTTTGTTCCGTACTTTCACCGACTAGCCTAAAGGAGGTCCTGTGTTTCGGTGTGCAATCAGACCGTTTTTCTGGGGAATGGAACCAAGGGCACAATGTGGAGAAGCTGAATAAATGGCCCGATCACGGAAGTGGATGAATAATAAGGTGACAACATGTGAAAAGAAGATGCGGCCTCAGCTGCGATCCCCCATTATTGTTGAATTGGAGGCGAAATTCTCGGACGAAGGTCTGTGGAGGGGAGGGTATAGGATCCACTGTTCTGATCGGTGCAGTGCTATTCAGTTCTCGTAGACGGAAGACAATCTTTTTCGAGTTAGCGGCTCAGCTTGTCAGTGGCCATGTTCGGAGTCGGTTCACGTCCGAACATGGAACGCCGTCGCGTAGAGTGCAACCAGCTGGTCTCACGTCAGCGAAGACGAGAAGGGTGCCTCCTGGCAGAGTCGACGTAAACTTGGTTAACCGACTCATCAGTTTCTGATCAACGATAAGTTCCAGGCCCCTGAAACGCCGTTGAACAAATAACACTGGACGTAATGTTAAAAGTACTTGACCCAGTGGAGACCATGAGTGCTGTTGTGGAGAAATACGTCAATATAGTGGCACTTGTTGAAGCGAGTGCCTAGATGAATCTCGTATCTCTCTCACGCCGGGAAGACAAAGTGTTGTCCCAGTGTTGTCATTTACTTTTATGGTCAGGCTCATAATCTGTGAAGTGGCCAACCAATCAGACCACACAAATGTACCAAAGACCCGTCAAAAACGTTACGTGTCAACGGAGCTATCACTTTCCACGTGACCACGGGTTATTCCCAGAATGTTTGAATACTACTCACTGGACGTAATGTTAAAAAGTACTAGACCCAGTGGAGACAGTGCTGTGGAGAAGTCAATTCAATCCACAGCCGCACTTGTTGAACCGAGCTACCAAGATGAATCTCGTACTCCCTCCATCACTGGCAGACGCCTCATTTCAAAATGTCAGCAGCCATGAGGATTGTATTGAGCTAGCACTTTCCAGGAGAACACGGGTAATTGTTTTTGTTCCCAAAATGTTTGATTAACCATACTTGTCTATGACTCAGAAGTACGCAGGGGCTTTATGTTGCTGGTGAGGTCAAAGCGGTTTGAAAAAGGGGAAAGTAGACGACCAACACTGTAGGTTGTCGTGAGCACGACGCTCGAACCTATTGTAGTAGGATCACTGTGATGGAGAGCGTCGATGCGACGTGCCCATGGAGTGCACAATTGGTTTGTCTCATTGGAATCGACGGGAGCCTAATAGACGGGTTGGGTTCCAGGTGGACGGGGATTGCGTCGAAGGCGACACCCATGTCACCTTGCACGTGCCTGAGCCTGTGACCTCCGCTGCTTAGCTATTTGTCTCTCATCCCACCGAAGATGGTATGATCAGCGATCTACTAGGCAAGCCAGTGGTACGACACCTGCATATGTTCGATGAATTACTGAGCGCTGATACATGCACATACATATACTCTAGTCACGCTCACACTCACATTCGCCCTCTCCAAACCCATCCACTTTGTGATGACGTCGAGCAGTTGGATAAAGATTAGTCATTACAAATCGGCCTTGTCCCGTACCACTTTGATCGCATTGGTAACAGAGGACCAGCCAAGAACAGCATATCAAGGATCCCGTGTTTCGGTATCCAATCAGACCGTATCTGAGGAATGGAAGCAAGGTCACTATGTGGTGAAGCTAGAAAAAATGTCCCGATCACGAAAGTGGATGAGTGATAAGTTGACAGTAAAGCGAAAAGAAGAGGCGGCCTTTAGGTGCGATCCCTCATTGTTGTTGAATTGTAGGCAATACTCTTGGACGGAGGTCATGTGGAGGAGAGCGCATAGAATTCCCAGTGGCGCTGATCTGATCGGTGCAATGCTATTCAGTTTTCTTCCTGGAGGTACCAAGGCATCCGTGGTCATTCATTCTTTGGCCCTGTCTGGGTTTGCGTTGGCCCTCGACTAGGTGGATCAAATTACTTAAGTAAACCCAGAAGGATATTCTATTTTTCCTCCCACCATGCTGTTTCAGTGACTGCGTGACCCGATCAAATCCCCAAGAAATGAAGCAAGTCCTAGCGCGAAATACGAGCAAGTTGATCAGATATGAACAAGCTAGGGAAATGTACCAATAATTTGTATCGTTGGCACGAAGACCACATACCAGTGTCGAGATCGACAGGGGTCTTGAGTGTAACCCGCCATGACCCTAGAGTTGGCGTTGATATCTAGTAAAGTCCTCGGAAGAGAGGATATCAGCGGAATATAATGCCGTCATCAAGATGCTACTCGGCTCCAACACAATCGAGAAGATTAGAAGATCTGGCGAGACCGGCCTATTCATAGGACTCGGTTTATCCAGCGGTGCGATTCAGCTTTGATCGAGTCATCCATTGGTTACGTTTTGGATGGCCCAAGAAGTTTTCCAACTCCCGCTCGACAGATGGGCACGCGGTGATATTGGTCATGTACTCAGCTTCTAGAAAGGGTACAATATCGTCACGCTATGCACGGCTCAAACTTGGTTGCGGACAACGGCCGTACGCGGGGGTTATAGTTGGAGCAAAGAAGTCCTGGATGGCGGAAGGCAGGCAAACTAGTGTGCTGGGATCAACATGGATCAATTAGGATGCAAAAATAGGTCATGGCCCACCCTTTGGCGAACTACTGGCATCTGAGTGAGCTCAGACTTGATTTCGACGACGGGTTGAAATGGAAGCGCTTGAGGCCCGAAGCTCGTACCCGTGAGGCTCGAGTGGGGTAACCTTCACATCCCGAAACTTGAAGGCGTGTCCAGCCGCTCCAGCGCGCGAACGCCTTCACTGACATGTCGATTGTGCCGAAACATTTCCGTCCAGCATGTGACGAACGACTTCAAAATTTGAGGCTATCGAGCGAGGGTTCCGAGGTGTGGGGAATGTATAAAATGGACAGATGAACTCATCACAAAATTGGTGAGCCCAGAATGATATAGGGTCCATTTTCCTACCTTACGACTCGGAGGCTCACTGTTTGATGTTAGCTTGATGCTCCTCCAGTAGAATGCTTCTAACGGAGAGAATTTGAACGTATGGACGGTTTTGGTGTAGAACGGGTCACGCGAGCCTGAGCGGAGTAGAGGTCACTGCCAGTACTGCAGTGGCAGTCGGGCACGCATGCGTCACCACCAATACCTTCCTAGCGTTCGCGCGTGGCGACCGCCCTCAACCCTGGTCTCTCCACCGGAAACGAGTTTAGACATTGACCAGCAAAGCCTTGACTCAGCCGATGACTTTGTTCCGCTGGCTCGCGACTCTAGTGCGTTTGACATGCTGGAGGTAACTTTCTCGGAGAACGGTCGAGGATCCCTCCTCCATTCAAATCTTGCTGGATCGCGTCGATATCACCCCTGTTGAAACGCCAGGTTCGATATGCATTGTGCAATCCATCCCAAGCGATAGATCGAGGATCCTTTTTGGTTCAGTTCTTCGGTTCACATCCTCGCTTGTTCATGTTGGCGAGATCAAACCAAAACTCAGGCCTGGAGTCAACTGGACATTGCATAAAAGGCCATATCAAACCTTCCTCTGTTCCAGAGACAAGTAACCTGCGGAAAAGCCAACTCAGCGCTGACAGTCCATTTGTGGTACAATCAGGTATGTGATCCATGGGTTCAACGGGTGCGCCCTTAAATTAGATGCTCCATTGATCCCCCTTACACTGTGGGAAGTAAAATCACTTTTAATCAGTGATGCCTTCACTGATCGCTGAAAATATAGTGAAATGGTCACTGATTCGATGTCCACTTTTGTTCAGTGACATGATTTGTCACTGTTATTCATGG
>JBBPQL010000396.1:17338-28045 GCA_038092515.1 Boletus subparvulus | reverse complement strand
ACGATTGACCGCCCAGAGCAAGGACGCTGAGGGCGGTGCATTGAACCCCGGCGGTTAACGCGGTGCCAGTGAGGACGCCGAGAACGCCCAAGGTGTAGGACTCCCCGTTCTGCGAGAAATGGATTCGTGAATTATCCAATGGAAGCGAAGGGAAGAGATATCTCACAGTAAGTGCATTCGTGTTGCAACAAGACTGGTTTTCAGTGCTGCAAGAGGTGCTACCACTAGAGCCACCGCTGCTAGAGCCACTGCTAGAGCCACCACTGGAGCCACCACTGGAGCCACCGGGGACGGCGGCGGCGACTGCAACGAGGGCAGCGATGGGGAGAAGGGTGGCGAGGCGAGAGAACATGTTTAGCAGTGGAGTGGCTTTTTGGAGAGCTGAGGAGTTGTGTGCTGAAGACAAGTTGACTGGTTTCCTCCCCTTTTATACAGAAAAGGTTTCCCCAAATGGTTTACCGCCCTTTCAAACACTGGTGGCCAAACCGAGACTAGGCGTGCATTCATGTCATGATGCGGCGACAGGCTGAGGGAAAAATGTCAAATGTACGACGACAGCCTCCCTGAGGTGACTGGCCCGGATCACAGATTCTAATCACTATTGGGTTGAATAAAATGGTGAATGAGTATAATAAAAAGGGAAATTCCTTCCGAAGGTGACGCCGCGATCATTTCTGTCTTGAATGATTCTTGGAAGCCGCAGGCTTTTTAGTGCCATGAACGAAAAACCTCACCACGCAGCGTCATTGACAATAGCAGGCCTCGGCTCCTGAGGCAGCCGAGGGGCAATACTTCGATATGCGGCGCAGTAGAACTTGAAACACCGGTACTTAGGGATCATCGAACCTGCCGCAATCTGCCATGCAGAAAGTGTTGTCGAAGTGACGTCGTTTACTTCGGTTAGGTAATTCCCCACTGGCCCACCAATCAGAGCTCACAAATCGTGCGAAACTTGGAAGACACGTCAAAACGTTACGCAGTGACAATGCTTGCCTCGCCCAATAGTTCCTTCGCCTCGCCCATTTCCCTTGACTGGCGGGCGCCGCGTTTGTACGTCACGAATAAGCGCGTACTAATATCGGCGAACTCAGTTAGACGGATTCAAGAACTGTACACGAAAATGAGGGCCACTGTCACGCCTGCTGGCTGGCAGCGATTCTCAGTGCTCACGAAGTTATGTAAACGGACTAGTTTGCAGGCGGCTCCAGCATTGCCATGCTTGTGTATCCGTCCAGCGGTGCTGCTCCTGCGACTTGTACGACGGATCCGAATCGCCCGATACGGTCTCGACGCGACCGGTAGGTTTATTCGCACGTACTGACACTTCTAGGTTGCATTCTGACTCGGAGTCGTCCTCTTCGACGTGGTAGGTTGACTGCACCGACAGGTTGCTCGGGATGGTTACTGGGCCCGGGTGGTGTGGATGGATCTAGTACGTTGGCCGTCGTCCTGTAGTTGTTGCGCCGGTGCTGATACCTATTATCTTTAGCTTGATCACTCCGTTGGAGAATGTATTGAAGACACTACTCCTTTCGTGAGTTCTGACTAGCGGGACGCCGCGAGGAACACATCATAAGCCATCTACATTGGAAGCAGGAAATATTGTGGGGTCTTGATGTATTTATTGACGCGTGGACGACCAGGTCGAATTGACAAGATTGCCAACGAATTTCCACAACGATGATGGGTTGGCCCTAACATCTCTGAGTGATCATGCGTCGTACATCTTCGGCGAGTTTGGAGATCGCCGATGGTGTGCAACAAAAGATCAGCCGCAACGACTTCGAAGAATGCCAACGGCGGATTGGGAATGTTGGATGAGATTATATCAACTACCACGAGTAGATCGTTGTAACAATAGTGCGGTCCAGCAGCAATGCTATCCAATTCTAGAAGGGTAAGGCGAGTTCAAGTTAGTGGATGCATGAATACATCAACCTGATGCACCATCAAGGCTGCACATACCCAATCTTGCCTAGATCGACGACACCTAAACCATCTACTATTCCTTGTATCCGACAGCACCCATCCCAGCTGATATGCCAGCGGCCGCTTGGTTCTTCGAGGTGTACATATGTTGAGGTTTCGTGCGAGCTCAGGCAAGATGGTGGGATGCTGGCTTGTACCTGTAATAGCATTTCTATTACAACGACATAGTACATGTTCGGCGGCGGTCACTCTGGCCACCAGCCCGTTGTCAATGTCTAATGAGGTAAGCCGTGGCACGGTGGATAGACTCGGACAACGGGCTCCTCAGAAAATCTGGGATTTGGACTTTCCGGGTGTCCAGGAGCGGATCTGGGAATTGACTCGTTCGGCGGGTGCGCGTCAGTGTTGAAGCGGAGTCTCAATGTCAACCAACGTACACCACGATTCCCACCAGAAAAGCACCATGGAGATCGTACTTGTTTGGAATAGTGTTGGTCGCTGATTTCACCTTCGACTGGGTGTACGACCATTGTGGAAGCACTCCGAGGCTCCAAGGAAACGCAACCTCTGTGAAGCTAAACTTGCAGCAAGGCGAACACAAGAAAACCCGCCGCGATGTATCCATGCATCGTCGTCGGCATCGCGTTGGAAGCCATGATATATTTATATACAACCCATGCATTCAGGAAGCAAGGGAGCGATAACCTATCATTGAATGACGAGGAACAACGATCATTCGACGAATTCACTGAATTTTCCTGCGCGAATACTAGATTTAATCTGTTGAGTTTTGCTTCTCTGTGGGGTCTCAGCGCACGTACCAAGGTCACAACAGTACCATCTTCCAGCGTCTCTTTGCGCGGCACGAGTTCGTACCCGAAAACCTTTGGTAACAAAATACGCCACCCAGCCCAATAGCCGACCCCGACGAACATCACTCCAATGCCAACAAGGCAGTACCTATCATTTGCCACAGCGTCATTAGTCCCCAGCTCGGCGTTCGGCCCTCATCCTCGAGGTAAAGAAGGGATACGACGCACAGATAGTACGGTAGAGGCGGCGTGTCCCCTACTCCATTGGCTGGAGGCAAAAATGGTGCGACGATGACTGCCAGACACTTCAGGCGAGTGTCGCAATGAAGTCAAGGGGAGACGACACTCACGGAACACTGCTGCAGCGAGATAGAAGACAGCTAGAGGCCACCAGACTGAGCAACACGCGTCAATGGGAGTTTCTCTCAGCACGAAATCTACCTACCCCTGAATGGTCGGGGGATATCTGGCCTCTTCCAACGCATCCAAAAAAGACCCTAAGTCAGGGTTGTCATACATGGAAAAGGAATTCGAAACGAGGGTGGACGACATACGATGACAATGAACAGGTTGATGATCTGGCTAGGGTATCCTTCAACATCTAATATGAAGGGATATACGACATTCATTGGCGGCCCAAGGATCACGATGACCTGTACTCGTAGAGTCATCAGCATGCTTCCCACAGACAACCATGACCATGTACACACCGAAGGGATCAAATGGATAATCAGCCCAGGTAAAGGTGACTTCCCTGTGGGCCAATTGGACGCCCAAAATCTGCTACCAAATGGGAGAGGGATCCCCTCCTTGGCGAGTTCTGTTTGGAGTGAAGCCACGTGCAACATGGGACGACATGTGTGCTTACCCTGGTTAACGCGGGCAGCGGCAAACGTCTGTCCGTGCTTATAAGCATGAACGAGAATAGCCAAAGGTATCCGCACATACCACCGTGATGACATTCTAAGACAACGTTAGTCCTAGTATACACCGTCCAACATGTCAGCACTCACTCCTAGCGCACTGTATCGTCAAATTAGCGAGGTAAGTAAGCAAAGTCGCCGCAATCAGCAAACAAGACACCCTACCTGAGAGCAACAAAGACACTCAATGCACGCTCCGCCACGGTTCCGAACACATTCTGGAAAAACAAAGCAGCCACGGTCACCCCGGAAGACTCGATCTCGGCCTATCACCGACAATAGTTGCATTGCACGCCTCAACACAACAGAGAAGCCACGGAAGGAGAGTGGATCAACGCACCTTAGTCGCTGCGCTGAAGTACGCGATATTTGCAAGGAGGTAGAGAGCAGCGCAGATACCTAGTCCAAGGGGTCCGGCGATCTTGAGTGTCCGCACCGGATTTCGGACATTGTTAAGCACGTAATTGACGTTTGACCAACCGGCGTATGCATTTAGCACCTTGAAGGTCGCCGTCGCATACTGCACATCGTCGTCAGCAACCAATGTCGATCATCGACGAAAAACACTCACATCGCCACCGCTGTGTGAACTACCAGCGAACGCATTTGTAAAGTTGGCTTGGGGGTTGGCGATGTGAGTCTTTCCGGAGAGTACAACCCAGCCTGTAATCACAACAAAGATAAGAATGACGATTTTAAAGATCGTCAGTAACTGAGATAGTGTATCATTAGTAGAAGGTAAGCAGAGACCGAAGAATGGATATAGATATATGCGCACGTTCATGATATATACGCCAATGCGTGGCGTAAGACCGTGAAGAAGAGTCACAAAAATGATCACTAAGGGTGATGTTTGGACGGATGTTCAACTGGAGAAGACTTGGTAAAATGCACCTCCAAGAGCGATACCACGTTCGGACCAATTCGTTGCGACCTTGCCCGCCGAAACAAGGATGCTGAAGTGACGTTAAGACACTCCCGACGTGGAGGGTTCTACTATGTAGGTCGCTTACTTGCTCGCAAAGACCTATGTGCCATCGAAAGTCAGCCGGTGAGACCCACACAGGCAACATCCGCCTCGCACTTACAATACACCCACTCGCCGTAAATCCAAGCAAGATCGCATTCGCAGCAAACACCACCGTAGCAAGGTATTTCGGTCTCTGATAAATCGCCTCCAAGTAGACTTTTTCCCCGCCACTCCGGGGATACATCGTTCCAAACTCAAGCCAAATGAACAACCCACAAAACGAGAGGAGAAACCCAAGCACCCAGAGCATGAGCGACGCCCCGATCGAGCCTACTCCGCTCAGAATCGAGGAGGGCGTTGAGAAAATGCCGGTACCGATGATGCGTCCGACAATGAGAAGGGTGCATGAGGTGACGCCGAGATGACGGCCAAGCCCTCCAGCAGTGTCTAAGCAAACAGTCATTAAACCGAGACGAAGATAGCCCACAATAAGGTGAACCAACGCACTTTCCTCAAAAGAGAGTCCACCGGGACCCACTTCGACGGCTGGAGTGATTTCCTGAACGGGTTTCTTTTCGCCGATATCATGGTCCAAACTATCCTCGTCACTCTGCGTCTTCCGAAAACGGGTCCAAAGGCTCCCAGACATGTTGGGGACAATCGGAAAAGATGAACTATCTGGTCAAGAAGTCCCACCCGAATTTCGAGCACACGGCGGATTTAAGTAGCCGTTCGTGATTGAGAAATTCTGTAACGATAAAACGAATACGGCCGCGATGATGCAAGGCAAGATCCGAATGTCGTCGTTCTTCGCGTGTCGCATGATTCTCCATCAACTTGAAGTACTAAAGGGGACTCGAGGAAACCGGGTTTGGAGCCCTGCGGAGCGGGGAGAAAAACGAGAGGTATGAGTGTCAGGGGGTTTGATTCGGGAGATGCCGGAGTAGCACAGGTTTTCCTTTCCTATCTTTGGACGAGTCTTAGCCCGCGTTTCTCTCGCGTCTCATCCTGGCCGGTCCATTCACCGGATCTCAGGACCATCGGTGTGAGTTACTAGCCGACTCGGGTGCAAATAGAATCGGAATTTCCAACCTCACATGTTAAAGGGGTGAATCAACAGACATATTACACGAACAAGAATCCCGTTAGAGACGAATATGGATCACCTAACGACGCCTGGGAGCCAGCTTCACGATCAATTGCGCCATTGATTGCTAGGTACATTTGTCGTCTGGTCATGACCGGGGAACGTTCACCGATGTTAGCCTGAGCCCCGCATCGGTCAGCAATTCAACCGGCGCCCCTGGGTATCAATTCACAGGGAAACAAACCACGCTGCACACGGTGCGTCTCGCTACAAAACCTGGCGCGTGATTGATCGGTGAGTGGGCGTAATTCCATAGAATTGATGGAACGTCCATGAAAAGGAGTTTGTTCTAGTCTTCTAGCGCCCCATATCCAAATCGCTGCCATGCACCCATGCACCAAATAGAACACTGATACTTTTTCCGTTCCGTGTTCTGCGAATGTTCTCTGCGACCGTTCATTGAATTTTCCTGTGTGAAAACTATGATTGACCGATTGGATTAGGGTAGTTTCACTTGTTCATGGGCGTACCAAGGTCACAACCGTGCCGTCTTCCAGCTGCTGTTTTCCCGGTACGAGCTCGTACCCGAATAACTTTGGTAACAGAATGCGCCACACAGCCCAATACCCGACCGCGGCGAACAGCACGCTAATGCCAACGAGGCAGTACCTGTCATTTACCATAGCGTCATCACCAGTTCACCATTCAACGTTTAACATCCCCAAGCCAACAAGGGATGTGACGCACAAATAGTATGGTAGGGGTGGCGTGTCTCCGATGCCATTGGCTGGAGGTAGGAATGGTGCGACGATGACTACCGGAGGTTCTATCTGAGTGTCGCGATGGAGCCTGTGGGAAGACGACACTCACGGAACAATGATGTAATGAGATAGAAGACTGCTAAAGGCCACCAGACTGAGGCAACATGCATCAGCGCCGTATTCTCTCAGAGTAAACCCCACTTACCCTTGAATGGTCTGGGAATATCTGGCCTCTTCCAACGCATCCAAAAGAGGCCCTACAGAAGCGTTTTAACACATGAAAAAGGAGTTTGAAGCAAGGGAAGGCGACATACGATGACAATGAAGAAGTTAATAACCTGAATAGGGTATCCTTGCACATCCAATATGAACGGATACACGACGTTCATGGGTGGCCCAAGAATCACGATGACCTACACTCACGGTTCGAATAGCAGGTTTGATACGGATAATCAAGAATGCACTCGCCGAAAGAATCAAATTGATCATGAGCCCAGGCAAAGGTGCCTTGCCTGTGGGCCAATTTGACGCCCAGAACCTGCTGCCGAATGGGAGAGGAATACCCTCCTTGGCGAGCTCTGTTTGAAGAGAAGCCATCACGATGCACCGTGTGGAACGGCATAGGCAGACATGAATGTGTGCTTACCCTGGTTAACACGGGCAACAGCAAATACCTATCCATGTGTATAAAGACCAATGAGAACGACCAGTGTATCAGCACGTACAGAGGTTATGACGTTCTACAGCAACGTTAGCCACAGGGTACTCGACGTCGAACATGTCAATACTCACTCCTAGCGCACTGCATCGTCGAATTTAGGCATCGGTAAGGTCAATAAACAATGTCGATACAACAGGACTGGGACACAGGAGTATGAAACATACCTGAGAGAAACGAAGACACTCAACGCACGCTCCGCCGCCGTTCCGAACACATTCCTGAAAAACAAAGCCGCCACGGTCACACCAGAAGACTCGATTTCGGCCTATCAGAGACAACAGTTGGATGGATCACTCAGAAAAGTAAGGTGTTGACCGACGGACCTTGGTCGCCGCACTGAAATATGCGATATTGGCTAGGATATAGAGAGTAGCGCAGATACCCAGTCCCAGGGGTCCGGCGATCTTGAGCGTCCGCACTGGATTTCGGACGTTGTTGAGCACGTAATTGACGCTTGACCAGCCGCTATATGCGTAGAGGACCTTGAAAGTTGCTGTCGCATACTGCACGTCGTCGTCGGCCTCCGAATGCATACCATCCAGAGAGTACTCACATCGCCACCGCTGCGGGAACTACCAGCGAACGCATTCGTAAAGTTGGCTTGGGGGTTAGCGATGTGGGTTTTGCCTGATAAGACTACCCAGCCTGTTATCACGACAAAGATAAGAATGATGATTTTGAAGATCGACAGCAACTGAGATGGTGTCATTAGAAGGTATGTGACCGAAGAATGGATATATGCGCACGTTCATGACATATACGCCAATGCGTGGCGTAAGGCCGTGAAGAAGAGTCACAAAAACGATCACTAAAAAACATGTTTGAACGAATGTTCAACTAGAGAAGACTTGGTAAAATGCACCTCCAAGAGCGATACCACGTTCGGACCAATTCGTTGCGACCATTCCTGCCGAAACAATGATGCTAGAGCGACGTTGAGACATAAGCGACACAGAAGATTCAACGAAGCCACTCACTTGCTCGCAAAGACCTACATCCCAAGGTCATGGTCTATCAGAAACAATCACACACACCCAACCTGCACTTACAATACACCCACCCGACTGAAATCCGAGCAATATAGCATTCGCAGCAAACACCAGCGTAGCAAGATATTTCGGTCTCTGATAAACTGCCTCCAAGTAGACCTTTTCCCCGCCACTCCGGGGATACATGGTCCCAAACTCAAGCCAAATGAACAACCCACAAAACGAGAGAAGATAGCCGAGCACCCAGAGCATGAGCGACGCCCCGATCGAGCCTACTCCGCCCAGAATTGAGGAAGGCGTCGAGAAGATGCCGGTACCAATGATGGTTCCGGCGATGAGAAGGGTACATGAGGTGACGCCGAGATGACGACCAAGCCCTCCAGCAGTGCCTATTCAAAATACTCACTGAGCCAAGAAGAAGAGCCGCAAAAGAGTTGACCGACGCACCTTCCTCAAAAGAGAGTCCACCGGGACTTACATCGACGACTGGAATGATTGCCTGAACGGGTTTCTTCTCACTGATATCATGGTCCGAAGTGTCCTCGTCGTTCTGCGTCTTCCGACAACGGGTCCAGAGGCTCCCAGCCATTATTGGGGAAATCGAAAAAGATGCAAAGTCTGGTCAATGCGAGTGTCTCACAGGCGGGAACTTGAATTGCGAGAGTCTACGCATGGCGAGTTTAAATAACAAGTCTGGAATGGCTCCGCGGTGGTGACAAGACGGATACGGATATAATGCGAGGTACAGTCGAAACGTCGTCCGTTCTTCGCGTTCCTCGCGTATCGCATGAATTTCCATCACGTACTGAAGGGGACTCGAAAGAGCCAAGTTTGGAGGCTGGGCAACTCGCATTGATGATCCTGGCCCAGGATCATTAGTGCAGGTTGCCACCGAGGCTGGTGCGCACTGCGAATGGAAGAGTGACCGACCTTGGGACGATCAATACTACAAGCCTTCCGGTCGTCCGGGCCCCACACACTGATCTGTCGAGCGGCTGAAATGAACGGCGGCTCAACAGCACTTTAGTAACTGCTCTCGTTGGCTGATGAGCCTTGTAAGCGATCCCAAACTGTGTCGTACAGCCGCATCATGGATAATCGAATTCTTTATTTGGTGCCACGGCCCGGGTCCAGTGCTGGACCAGGGTTTCACAGTTTTTGAAAGACAGATTGGCGGCAGCAAGCCCGAGTTCGATTTCTGCGATAACATATAGTAAGTCACTGGTAGCACCGTGAATAAAATAAAATCCAGATCTTCAAAGCCAAACCGACATTTCACGTCCGCTCGACAGCCAACAAGACTTTTCGACTCGATTTTCCCATTCGTTCGTGGTGGACCAACCAGGCTGAACACGCAGCTAATTGGTAAGTTTGTGTCAACGCCGCCGCCACTGGCACTTCGACCCCGACAGGACAACGACTCGGACAAACCGCTACAAGTCACCGCCTTCGTTTGGCTGCGATGCGGCTTGGATGCGGCCCATTGGAATTCTCGCTCTAGCCTGCGTGAGTGGGCAGGTGAGGTCTCACCGTGAGGAAAGGGGGTGAATCATGGTGAATCGATTCGTTAGCATATTATTAGTAGTAGCAGCTGGTAACTCTCCCCTTGGCGTCGTTTTTCACCTCCGAAGGAACCGACACCAATGTCGCAGTACGTTAGCCATATTTGCCTCTACGAGAACCGAGGCTAGCGAGTTAACAGTTTCTGATCAATTCTGCCATTGCTTTCCAGGTATATTTGTCGTTTGTGGACCAAGGTGAGGCTCCCTCGCATCACGAAAGTCCCATACCCACGAGATCCTGGATGTAGGCCTCGGATTCTTCCCCGCGGGGTCGGTGGGCAGCACCCATGTGGGGACTCCGGCGGTGGCGTTCCCATCGAGCAGGAAACGTCCCTCTTCTCTCCCATCCCACCCCAATCGTATCACCGCCTCTGTTTGGGTCGCGTGCCTACCAGCGCGCACACCGCCAGGCCTGCTCCCGGATACACACAAGCGTAGTGGAAGAGGGTCGATAGCACGCTCGGAGGGGTGACGGTCGGGGTAGCGGTAACGCCCTGATGAGACCCTTCGCATGGTCAAAATCGCACCCCTCCCCCCTCTAGCTGTACTGTACAAGTCCATATCTTCGGAGAAGGGCGCTTGACGGATGCCGCAAGTGGGTTGATGGCCCGATCTCCCCGACCGTCCGCAGATATTGCACCATGGCTTCGCCATGTTCCGGCAATCTGGCCACTGAGGTTGTTTGAATTACCTTCACCAACCTTGACTCAGTAGCCCTGTTCAGTATCAGGGAAACCATCCATCCATCACACCGCGCATCTCGCTGAGAAATCTGACATATGATCGACCGCCGAGTTAGGCAAAATTTCATGGGATTGATGGGAGCGCAGCTATGGAAGAGTGACCTAGATCAGATCCAGACCTCTGTCATTCGCCCATTCACCGAATAGCAAACTGATACTTTCTCCGTTGTGCGTTCTGCGAATGCTCTCTGCGATCGTAGAGCTGATGTC